>JBAIZZ010000065.1:36798-65210 GCA_037355905.1 Heliconius aoede | reverse complement strand
CGATTTCAACTTAAAAGGGTGACGATAAATATGTTTAGAAAAAAAAATAAAAATCCGGCGAACGATCTCGAGATGGTCATTGATTTTTTTTCTCCGATATTTTTCTTGTTTGAGTGACAAAGAATATGGAATTATAATTATGTTTGTGAATACAGTCGTCGGTTGGTTTATTTAAGGCGTTTTGCCGTGTTTGCTTTGTTTACGACTCTCTTGTAGGTAGTTGTGTTATTATTTCTTTAATGTTTCGAGGTGCGATTTCACTTGTGATGTATGGTTTTTGCTCAATGCACGGTGCTTAGCGCAAACTGTGAATATTGTTAGGGCGTTACACGTTAGTCATTAGTTCAAGATGAACTTTCAAAGTTAAAATATCAACAAATATATTATTAATATATTAATATGTAATCTTATATACGAGTATAATACTCTATATACGTACTTGTAATATTTGTATTTAATAACATTCATAAATAAATACATAACCTACAGACAATTTTTATCTATAAAATGAATAATTATTCAACACTTTAGCATTCATTTCAATACTTCAAGGTTACAATGAATAAATTATTTTAAAAGCTCAATCTTCAACGTTCAAACACAATGGGGCCTAACATAAAAAGTGCGAGTTTTCGGCGTCGGGCGGTCAAAGTTGAGTCTTTGAACCCGAATGACCCCGTCCTTACTTTACCGGTACTGAAGCGAGTTGTGTCACATCGCGATATAAGAATTATAGCTTTATTAAGTTTTAGATTTACAATGTAAAAAGTACTTTGCAGAATATCTTTAGATACGTGGATATGTCGTAGAGTTATTAGAGATTACTGAGACCTACAAAAGTTTTAAGAAATTTTATTTATTTAGAGGCCGTCGTGGTGCAGGAACTGTACGATTCTGTGTGCGACGGTTTCGAGTTCGATCTCCGTTCGAGGTAATGAATTATTATTTCTTAATATTTTCGTTTCTTCGATCTGGCACCAAAGCAAAATGTCCGGCGTCACGTTTCGGTCATTAAAAAGGAAAATTTTCTTCAAAAATTTGGCGGAAAATGGGGGACAGTGTCTTAACACTAGTTTCCCTCTGACTCACCCTGCTACGTGCAGGATACATCGTGAAGCTGTTTTAATTTTAAAAATCATTCATCTACATACATTTTTGTGAGGTTGTTCAGTAAAATTCTAAAAAAAGCTCAAAAATTAATATCTTATGTATCATTTCATGATAAAGTGGGTTTCTCTTAAAAATTGCTCAAAACTCTGTTTACACATTTCTGTTTACTCGAATTACGAAGAATGTGAACTTAATGTTCACATTCTTCGTAATTATTATTAATAGGCCGTTGTGGACAAAGCGTGCGACTGTAAACGCGACCGCCGCGGATTCGATTCTCTCTCAGGGGAATAATAGGGGAATAATGTCTAATATTTTTATTTCTTCATTCTACTAACAAGACATCGCCCAGTGTCGAGTTCACACGGCTCTCTCTGCTTACCCCGCTTCATGCAGCTTATATATGAAAAACGAGGAAGGAAAAAGGAAAAGGAAACTTGGATTTTTTTATAGAAATACCTGTTAGCGGACCTAATCGTCAATACTTATCCCGCTGACAGTCCTACGTTGCCACACTGCCCTGACGGACCATAAAAAATAATAGTTCACTTATACAATTAAAATCTATATCTTTTTTACATTTACGTAGCAGATAAGAGGTATATACAATTTATATTATTTGTATAAGTATATCTAAAATATTAATAAAATATGTTCAAAAGTACATTTATTTATTTTATAATTTCACTATACACAAACAAAACAATACTAACAATGACACTGTGACAAGAAAAAAATTGACCTTAAGAAAATCCATAATTTAATTTTACCAAATACCTATAATTTATTCAATAACATTCTAACTAAGGTAAGCGAAATACAAAAATTGTAAAATTTAATTTTGTTACCAAGTAATGTGGAAAAGGACAAACACACGGGTTATTCAAATCAGCCGGTAATGAGTGCCGGCGTGATCCCTGTAAGTTATACGCGTTATTTAGGTGCCCGACGGCAGCCGCGGGCGAGGACGCTAAATTAAAAATACGTCAAATGTTAAATTAGGCCGAGACATCTATTAAGGTGGGCAAAGGTGTGTTCATATAGATATTATCTTGTGAAGATAATAATTATTAAATATATTAAATATAATAATTAGACTATATATTAAATATATAGTCATATGCCGTAGTGTAGGCCAGTGAGTATTTGAACTTTTTAAGACATTTTAAAACAGTACAATGCGCTGAAGTGAAGCGTTGTTTGTATTCGCAATACGTTATATATAGTCTATGTATTCTAGAAATATATTATATATAAACTATATGTAGTTTAATGAAACATAAGTAGGATATGAAGAAAATAGATTTAAATAATGGAGATATACTACATCTTAATATCTTTATTGAAAAATATCTGTCAAATATTTCGGAAAAACACAAAAGGTAAATAAAAAAGACCTATCTTAATTTTTCAATACTCACCCAAAATATTTTTGTTAAACCACTATGTTTTTACCAGTCTGACCGCGTCCTCGACTCCGCTAGGTATAAAGAAACAAGAGCTGGAAGGCTTTTACTTAATTCAGAAGCACAGCGGGTGATCCCGAAACCAGCAGACGACCGTGAAATATGGTGCTCCGGTCCCCTTAGGCGGAGTCCTGCGTGGATGGAATTCCTTCTCGGGCGAAATTAGTTCGAATATAAACGGCTTTTAAAAGGCAATTGTCACGTTGTCGTATGTAAATATATTTTGGTAATTTATTTGTGTTTTTATTGATTAGATTCTTTTTTTTTTTAATTATTTTTATCTGTGCATTGTTAATGTATGTGCGTACGTATATATTATTGTTATAGAATATATAGAATATATACTTTATAAGAAAATAGAGAAAGTATCTCTAATTCGTCTTTCCTGTAAATATATATAATGAATAAAATAATACTTGATATACTAGTCTAGTCTTTGGACTAACCTATAGATGTTGAAGTACGTACTCAATATGTGTATTTTATTTTTATTATACATATATATTTTTTATGTTTGTATTTTTTTCTATTGCGCATTCCCCTATAGGCTGGTCTTAACAAGGCAAATAATTTTTATGTTGTAATAAAAATATATTAAATACCAAAAACAACTATTTAAACCTCTAAAAGTATAAAACGAAGACAATATAAAAAACATTAGGTATATTATATATAAAAAATATATATAAATATAAAAATTCTAACATTAAACATTTTTACGACATGTTTTATCACTTTGAAAATTAACAATTTTTCAATGCCACCTAAGAGATCTACCGAGTGACCAACTAATCGACCGATTTCCAATAACCTCCCTTTGTCGGCGTTGTCGTTGCCAAAAGTGAGATCAATCACTCCGCAAGTGACGTATAGAAGTAGCAAAACAAATCGAGCCTGTCGTGTCCAAGGAGATCCGTTTAATTTATTCTCCAACGGAAAAAAAAAGTTAATTAAGTTTTAATAGAAACCAAACGGGAGTGCGTTTGGTAGCCAAAAATGGGCGGGGCTCTTATAAAATTATAATTATTTTTCCTTGTTAATGATTTTGTTTTTTGTTATCCTCGTGCTTCTGAGTAAACAATTGCTCAGGTCATCCGAGTCGGGATAGTGTTTGTTTCTTGGATACTTAGTGTGATAGATTGATGATAGCTACCTATGTTACGGTTTGCTTCAAGGATTGAATAAAATGTTTCTTCTATAACACTTTTAAACTTTTATTATTTTTTTAAAAATACTTGGAAAATAGTACATAAACTATTAGAAATCGGTTAAGTGCGAGTCGGACTCGCCTAGCCCTGTGGCTTTCAAGCCAATTTTATGATTGTACGTTTTAAAGAATTTGTATCTTATAACAATTAACAAATTTAAGTTTGCGAGCATATATGCTCGTTTTGTATGAAATGAATTCAATAATATAAGTTTGTAATGATTTTTAAATGAAATAACTATAGATTTTAATTTATGCGGTTTTTTCCTTTATTCTATTTCATACAAATTGCATTAAAAATCTTACGATTGCGTAGATTTAGAGGGAAGTGTGGTCCTAAATGTTAGATATTAATTTCACCGGGTTACCGTATAATTATAGGGTTCTGTTTTTACCTTTTTGAAGTACGGAACCCTAAAAAGTGGACATTCGTTTTGTCCACTTTTTCTTGAGTTCAAATTTTAAAATTCATATTGGCAGTAATTTACAAGTTTTAATTTCTTACCCTTATTGGATAGTTGGTCACGCATTGTGCAGTTTACCAGCATCTCCTTAAATCCTAAAGTTAAAATCATTTGTTTACACAGAAGTTTAAGAGACCCCATATGACAATACTTCGTAAATCGTCGCTGTAATTTTCTAGGGTTGCCAGGCTTAAATTAAGTTATGTTTATTAATTTATTTAATTTACTAATTAATTTTATTCTTTAGACAAAATATGAGTAAAATTAAATTTTATAAAACAACGCAGTCTTTATAAATATTTTTACATTTTACTACGTAATTTGTAAATATATATTATGAATTAATGAATACGTGTATTCACATAATCTGTCAACCCTAATGAAAGCGCAAGTTTGTTTATGACTCCATTCAAATCTTTGAAACGTTTAGGCGAAAACCTCCAATGATTTAACACCGCCGTAATTCTAATTTGATTGTTGAGAACAAAATTGTCAAAAAATATTTTATGGCAATGTGTATCGAATCGATTTATTTCATGCGTATGAGTGACCCTAAATAGCAGTTTAAATTTTTATCAGCTTAACAATGTATCTCTCACACAGCAGGGCAAGCAAAGGGAACCTTGTGTTACAATTCTGTTATCCATTTTCCACGGAATTCTTGAAGCATGTTAGTGGCGGGACTCAACGTAGTACAGGTTCGATTCCCACCACCACCACCATCTATCGCATTAGTCACACGGGGGTACGTAACCCTTGCTCCACGCCTGGTCTTCATTTATTCCATTTTTGTGCTCATGCGCACGGGTGACCCTAAATAGCAGGTTTAATTGTTCATTATAAATCATTATACTTGTTACGACTTATGTGATTTACTTACTGGTTTGACGCGTATAATTTAAATCGTGGAAGTTCGCGTTAAGTTCGCATTGCCTTTTGGACTGCGCGGGACACGGCTTTATGTGAATTTTTAATGAGATATTTAAGATTGAAAAATATGATTTCATCTCGTTTCGTGGAGAACATTAAAATGAATGTTACGCTTTGGGTCGAGACAATACGTCTTGAATGTCTGTCCTTTGTATTTTATTAATTGGATTCTCATCTATTGTTATTTTTTAAATATTTTCTTTATTATTGGTTATTTTTAACCCTTAACTATGAACGTATTTTTATCATTACACTACTGTGGACGTGAAGTTTGAGGCCCCTGTATTTAATGATTTTACTGGATAAATCGATGTTTTGTCTCGATACTAGGGCGAAGAAATGAAAATATTAAATATATAATTTCGTCGATTGGGAACTGAACCCATAACCTGTCGTGTTTACCGTCACACACTTCTGACGACTGGCCAGTATTAGTAAATATTACAGTGTCTACTATTCTTATTTAAATAATAACAAGACACAACACTAGACAAAAGAGAAATACGACATTAAAACATAATTACCGATAGCTTATCAATCTCACTAAATCATAAACCACTAACCTGTTACGTTACTGATTAGTAATAAAATAACCATACGATCTGAGTGTTCATTTAGAATGTTCTGAGGACAGCTCGTTTCTCATGCTGGGACGAGTGTTTGCTTCTCAATTAACTGCTGACATATTGAAACAAAGAAATAATTGATGTTACAAATGGTACCTGCAAATGAATGAGCTTTTACAGAGTAGGTTTCGAACAAAACTATTAATGTTATATAATATATGAGGGGAAAAATAGAATAAAAGTGCTGTTTTGTATTGCTATTCAATATATCAAGATAAAAATTAAGTATTACCTAAAGCGATGGTTTCCAACCAGTGGTCCGTGAACCGCCAGTGATCGCCAGCCGCCAAAACAGCTGATTTTTCCTTTTTTTTGCCGTTTTCCTAAGTTTTCAATATTTTTATTTAATTGTATTACAAATGTTTCGATAAAACAATATTATTTCTTCATATGTAAGTTTTTAATAAGTAATTTTTTTTTTATTTCAATTAAAATTTTACAGTTGATTTTTATTATATATTACCTACGTAGTAGTTCCTGTTAAAAAGAATAATAAATTATTAATAAGATATAAAAATGGTCCTTGATCAAAAAATCTTTTTTAAATATATAACTTTTCTATTTATGTTCCTGTACATATGACATTGATTCTTATTTAAGCGTAGATTTTTTATTGCTGTAAATAAGTTTAATAAGTAACCTCTATATTTAGAGACTCTATGCTAAGATGAAGGTAAATCATTATATCGATCAAACTTGACTCTAGGCTACATTCGTCTCCTCGTGACTTCTGGGATAGCTCTTTAAATATTATACTACGAGTATGTCTATATACGTACAAACATTTTTTATTTGCTAAGCTGACACTATGTGAAAAAAAGTGTTGCTTACTTTACCTAATAATAGCTTCTTAGTATGACTCATTTGACCAACAAGCACATGGAAATCACAGTTGGCTTTTTTAGCTTCACGCAGTATCCCGCTCATCAGGATAGACAGAGGGAAGCTGGGTTAGTGAAACTTTTTAAGACACCTCCATTTGACGCTTAGTGCGTTAGCGTCAAATTCTGGTAGAATTGTGTGTTAAGTGGCGGAACTTAACTTAACTTTGCGTTAAAAAAATCATTTCATCGAGTGGGAATCGAACCCAATCTTTCCTGTGCTCTGTAAACACGAAAGATGCTCATAGTTATTTTATTGCATTTTAGAAAGTCTTTTATTATAAAAAACTGTTCAGTTAATTCAAAATAGATTTTTGCATGAAAAGCTAAAACATGATTATTGCTAAATTCTATGTAAATTTAATTGTGATATTTCTAAAGGTGAAAAAATATATTTATGAAAACAAAAAATACATTACTATTACTATTACTATCGGGACGCAGTTAGAAATTGTAAATCTGTACATGCTATAGTAGTGAATTCGATTCCCACTTGATTGTCATGGTGTATTAAGATAGTAATGGAATTTACTCCCATTTTGGGTAATGATTTACTTTCACTTCTCTATTCATATTTGTTCAACTGCCCCATTCAACATACAATGTCTCAAAGTTTGTCTAGAAAGTAGAAACAGAGTATTAACATATTACACATGTTATTTCTGCCTACACTTTTGTTTGAGAGATTCAGCATCACGTTATATCACGCACATAGTAGGGTAAGCATAGGGAACCTGAGACCCCGACCTAAAGCCCAGTAGGTCGGGGTGCAGTAGTAAAAAATATTTTCGTAAATAGCTTTTATCAACAAAAAGCTACTAACTAAAATCTTTCGTACAAACTACTAAACATAAATTATGTTTACTTTTAATTAGGTGACGTTTGACATCACTCAGTTATCAGAAGACAAATGGCGGTTTGTTCGCGTGGGAAATGATTTAGAGAGCAACGACAAGATATGGCATAATTTGTCTTTACTATTTGCTAGTGCGGTAATATAATGATACTATAGTAAAACACGCTTTTTTTTATCTTAAATAAAATAATAACTTTCGTGTAAAATATGTATAGATATATCAAATCCCGCACTAATCCCGCACACAGTAGGGCAGGCAGAAGTAACTTAGTGTTAATACACTCCGTTCCGTTCCGTTGAATGGCGGAACTCAGCGTGATAAAAGGAAAATATAACTTTAAGTAAATATTTTATTTCCTCGAGTGGGTACCGAACCCACAACTGCGCCACTACTGGCGTGGTCTAGAATACGTGAGTAAAAAAAAAAGTAAAGCACAAAGACATCTCAAGTTTGTAATGTATCCTGTTCTACTACAATATTATATTATTGTAACGTTATATTTATATTCTTCTACAAATAAACGAAATTTTATGACGCAGATTGATAGATTATATTGATTTATATTGGCTATAAAATTTATTTAAATTTGGTTAAATTTTATTATATTTTTATTTTCTTATGCAGATTGAAGTCGTTATAGACCTATTCTTGTATTCGATAGAAGTCTAAAACATGTATTTTATTTCAAATATGATGGTAGCCTTAACATAAAATTGTATTAATGTGGATTGTGTTCAAACACTCCACTCTCCACTTTTTGTTGAATTCTGGAGGCATTGCGTGTTGAGTGGAAAAACTAAACGAATCAGAGCGAAGAAATGAAAATATTTAATGTTTTCTTTCCTCGAGTAGGAATCGAATCCACAACTGCACCACGAGTGGCCTCTTTGTGATTGGTTTTAATTCATTAACATTAGTTTATTTTTTTCTTGGTTATTAAGGGGGTAGAAAAATTAGGTATTAAAAACCCTTTCTCCTGCCATAAAGGTGTTATATATATATATATATATATATATATATATAACACCTTTATGCGATGCGAATTATATATATATTCGCTAGAGTATCTTTTATATATTTTATAGTAATATGCCACATTAACTGCAATAAATTGTATCATTTACGAAATGTACAATAAATAGTTTGAGCAATAAACATTTAGATTGTGATTCTGTTTTATAGTTGAGTTAAGGTATTGTGTAATTATGGGCAGTCTTTTAGTGAATGATACAAAAGTACAAATGATCTTTCATTTGTAGTTGTGTTTGATAAGCGTTTTTACATTAAGTTATCTTAATTTAAATATACTAAGTGGTGTGTGTTATAGGTGCGATTCCCATTCGAGGAAACGAAATATTTAATATTTCCATTTTCTTCGCTCTGGTGTCGAGGCAAGGCGCGGCGGGGCTATATTAAAAAGAATAAAAAAATAAAATAAATTAAAAATTGACAAATTGAGGGACAAAGGCTTAGATGGCTAGAGCCACACGTCTTCACGAGTAATACTGCTTCTTTATCTAGTTCATATTCCAACAGCAAATTGTTAACTATCATTATCATTCAATTTCTGGGGCTCTGACACGCAATGCCCGAAAAATTCGACAGAAAGTGGAGAACGGAGTGTCTTAATACTAGGTTCCTTCTGCCTTTACTACTGTACGGTATAGCGTGAAAGTTATTATTAATAGTTTATTCCCTCGAGAGTGCATCAACCCTACAACCGTCGCGTTACAGTCACACCCTTGTGCCTCTGTGCCACAGTGGTCTCATAGTAGTAATATTCACAATAAATCTTCTAATTCTCCTGCACTAAAAATTTAAATATTCAACAATATTTTCTTCTCGTACATTTTTTTTTATGTCAACACAGCGTAGGCAGTAGAAACTATGAAATAGTGCAGAATGACTCGAGGGCATATTTCTAATAGTTCTAACCTATTCTTCAATTTGTACTCTAAAATCATGGTAATAAGGGTTTGTATTCAACGTCTTCTAATGTCTGGGTCAAATCGTGCCACAGCTATTTGGTCCTCCGGTGGAGAACAGCAGGGAGCATATCCTTAATTGGAAGAGCAATACGTTACAACTTCGGCAAGATCGACTTTAATTGGCCCATTTTGATTTTTAATCTTTTAAAGGTATTTTATAAATGTTTTCCATAATTAAACGGTATGAATAAAATATGAATTTATTTTAATTTTGTTTGTTGTTTAGATATTTTGTTCTTTTTTTTTGACGATCTATGTTGATAGAGTAAGTGCAAAATGATTTTTATTTTCTTAAAACTAGACTCCCTCTACTTACACTACTACAGTGTGAAGATGAAATAGAATAATATCTTAAATTTCATTTTAATTATATTTCATTATAGTAAAGTATTCAAAACATGGAATGATCTAATATTACCTGCCTAGGCTCATTGTTGTCCAATCAAAATTATACTAAACATGTTCGACGTTCCACCCACTGTCGACAGCGGTCGGAGGTCAATATCTGCTTTATGCCACGACACTAATATTATGTATCTCTATTCAATCACGCTTTTAAAAATCAAAGATGTAGTGATAATATATATTATAGGAATATCATAATAATGTCACGAAGTAAGCTTTATTTTTTTTTTTAAAAGGTAACGACATGTGAGTTAAATTTTCACTTTCTATTGTAGCGTCTTAAGGATGCTGCGGTTTTAAGGATAGAACTCAGTTATTTATATTTCTTTAGGTATATTATGAAACCAGGACCATCGAGTTCTATAGAATATGTCTATCCACGCCATATTTGCGTTTTATGTTTTTTTAAGGCTCAGCCAGAAGTACACAAAGCCTTCTTCCTTCCTCACTCTTCTTCTTCTGCCGATGTCTGGATGCATTGAGTGATGGTTTTGGAGGTTAGCTGAACTCAAAGCCATGCTTTGCCTCGTTACTAGAACAAGGAAACGAAATTATTACATATTTCGATTCCTCGAGTAGAGATTGAACTCACGACCTGTCGGGCTTACAGTCGTACAAGCGCCACTATTGCGCGTTACAAACTATGTTTATGTAACTTCTATAATTTTCTTTATTCTAAGTATTTAATATTCACTAGTAAGGCTTCATTTACTACATAAGCAATTCTGGCATTTCTATAATTATTGTAATCATTGTTTTTATATTTTAAAATGAATCATCATTGAATATATATTATGTAATGTGTACAAGCGTATATATCTACTAACTTAATGAAATACATACACGTAGCAAATTAATTGTATTCATAGACTATATCTCTCCTTCAGGCCTCTGGTGAGGCCTTTCTTATAAGATAGTTTTTGATTAAAAATTTAATTGAGGCAATTTTGTCTTTAAATATTTTCCCCTTCTTCTTGATTTGTCTAGTCTTACCAGAATCTTTTTATTTAGCGTTTAGACAGCAGATAATGGGTAGTGCATAGGAAACGAATGTTTTTCAATATTGAATCTCAAAGACATTATTTTCCGAACCTAAATATGGTATGTAATTTCAAAAACTGCATTAAAAAACCTTTTAATACTTATTTTTAACCATTTTCAACCTCTTGTGTCCCAGTAATCTAGTATGGAAAAACATGCGTTTCCTCTGCACCACTCGGTATTTTCACTAAATTGTCGATAATATAAAAAAAAACTATATAAATGATTAACAAAATCATTCTAAACGTTTTAACACAGTTTGCTTATTAAACACTTATCATTATTGTTATATACGAGGGTCATTTAAAATTATAACATTTTATTATTTTGAACTACCCTACTTTGATTGACTTTATTATTTGTAAATATATCAATTTATGTTCAAATATAATAACAGATGTCGTTGTTAAAATTAAATTAATTCTGAATCGCGCTATTACAATTTTCTGCGTTTCTAATCACATATAAGATGCTAGAATATAGTACCTCGGGTGTCCAGTTCTTCTCGGTAAGGCGTTCAGGCGTCTTGAGATAAACATTGTTGATTACTTTCGGGAAAACCATCCTAAATTTAATAATTTGGCGAAATTTATACCGTACAGAGACTGTAGTGGCAAATTTAAAAGTGAGGGGCTCAGGGAGAGGTTAGCGCTGGACTTTCTCCCTAGCTCTCGTGGTCCACGTTTACAGCTCTCACCTCCACCGCAGAAGAACGCCGTTGACACCCTTTTTTGTGGAATATTTAAAATTTTACTTAAAACTATTAACAATGATTTTTTGCTTATCTATATATATACTTAAACCTCAATTCCCATGGAAAAATAATCAAATATTCCATACAAAAACATAATTCCACAACTTAAGACTATATATATATATATATATATATATATATATATATATGAGTAAATATACAAATAGGAGCATGCATCAAAAGTTTCCTAATCGATATTCAATTTTAGCAGGGACGCTGTATATTATAATATGTTGAGAGATTATCACCGTGCCAAACTCAGCTTTTATATGGGTAATACCAGGGCCTGTGTAATTAATAAAAATACTTAAGCTTAAACATCGATTCACGATATTTTATAACATTTGGAGTTATCATAATAAAATTTAAAATTGTCAGTTCCTCGCTGTATCCCGCATACTGCAAGGTAGGCAGAGGGAATATAGTGTTAAAACACTCCGTTCCCCATTTTAAGCAGAATTTTCCGAGGCATTGCGTGTTATGTGGTGGAGCTTAACGCCGGGCTTTTTGAGTTAGTTCCAGTGCGCAGAAATTAACATATAAATAAATGATAATTCATTCCATCGAATGTGGAATTATATGGTAACTAAATATAGTATGTAATTTCAAAAACTGCATTAAAAACCTACCATTTAATACTTGAGAATTAATGATTTTTTTCTCTTAATTCTTAGAAATATTTACATAATTTCCAGAACTGTTTACCTTTTCGATAATGTCTCTAAATTCTTCTATAATATAACATTTAATTTTATTTATAAATCTCAAGCCTCCGTTCAAAATGATCCTATAACGTCGAAACTTTTTTTTTGTTATCACAAAAGATATCGCCGCCAAAAGGTGGTAATTAGTGACAGGTGCTCTTTCATATAAATCCAACATTTTATTTTAATTTTTTAAGCCCACTTGAGAGAGAGAGAGGCAAAAAATATACTTTTGTTCGATATACTTGTATATAGTAATATCCTTTGTCAGTGTCGTTTTCGCTACTATTCTTGACTGGAATACAATATATGGTGACATGTGAAAAAACGTGGAGTCACGATGACCTTAACAAATTTGGGAATTTTTCTAAAATATTGTTTCTGATCTTAACATTTTTTTCGTTCGTATAAAAAACTATGTTTGGCGACTTTCCGTCTGTCTGATCTCACGGTCTTTTTCTACTTTCAAATGAAGGCTTTTATACATTGTATTCTTTTATGACATTGATTAATAAATTATTTTATATTTTATTAAATATAACATTGTCGATATTTTACTCTGAGAAAAGAGACAAGAGGCAAGGTTAAATTACACACTTTAATTAAAAAACATCGTTATTCACACCGTATGTAATATATACCTAACCAGGTCATGTGCAGGGCCACAATATAGTGTAGTGTCAAGACACTATGTTGTCCGCTTTCTTCAGAATAATGTACGTAGTATTGACATCTCTTATTAGAGTACGGAAATAAACTAAAACGAAGCCCACGATCATCGCGTCTACGGTCAGATTATGTCCTATTAAGCCGCAAAAATATATACGATATTTTATTTTAGCTTCACGCTGTATCCCTTACATAACAGGGTAAGCAGAGGGAACCTAGTGTTAAGACACTCCGTTCCTTATTAAGAAACTTCATACCCCACTTCTTGCCAAATTCTGTGGCGCGTCAACACTCAACGCGGCGCTTTACCTCTTTACCAGAGGGTGTTAATGAAAATATTAAATATTTCAGTTCCCCGATTTGGATTCGAACCCATAACTGTCGACGACGGCCTCCCAGCCTATACAATACGATATATTTACTTGAACAATATTTTAGTATCTCATTTGTATAATAATCGAACTATATTATAACTATTTGCATATTAAATGTGGAGTCGGAGACAAAAAATTAGGTTATTCATAAGCAATATGAAACGACGACGACGCCTGTGTTTAATGTTCTCGACTGTGGATTGTTGATTTCTATAAAGTATTATAAACGAGACGGCTACCACTAAGAGAATGACCAAATATTATTTATAATGTGTGGCTGCACGAAAGTATTGAAATTTTTAGTAAAATAAATTAAAAAGTTGGCAAAGAATTACAGTTTCTAAATAACTTGAAAGGAAAATGATTTGAGATATTTACTTTTATTTTGGTGTGTTATGAGTGTTTTAAAAAGTAAGAATATTTTAATTTTTTTTTCATTTTGATATGATACCGTTAATTTATGATACTTTTACAATTTTTTTACGTTGTTTTTAGATACTTTTAGCTTTTCTGAAAAACCTTAAAAAAAAATCTTTGTTGAGCTCACCACTCAACACGCAATGCTTCTAGAATTTAGAAGAAAGTGGAGAATGGAACTATCTCAACGGGAACAAAAAATACAAAAAAAAAAAAACTAACTTCGATAGTTCCCAACACTTTCCACTACCCCGACCACATTATGCAATAGGAATCCAGAAAAATGGAATATTCTTTATAGTTTATTCACGGCTGGGGCTTAACAGGTAAGCATGAATAAATTCTCTCTCCGATGACAAAGCGCGCGCACAGCCGGACTCCGTTTTTCATAAAGTGTCGGTCTGTTCAACATTTTTTTATTCGGCCGTTTGCTACCAACTGCGTTATATGAAAAATGGATTCCAACCTACCCTTTTCTTGTATATTTTTTTTCTCTCCACATAAATCATGTCATTAAATTTTAATAGTCACTGTATAGCGGGTTAGTTAGTTCCTTTGTTGGGGCGAGACTTCGAGGATCTTCTCTCCTGATTGTTGCTATTTAAAGCTTTTGTTGTGTTTGATGGTTGGCGAGTAAATGCCGACTTAATTTCATTAATCGACTCCTTTGTAGGAATTAAGATTTAATTGAGTCAAGCTGACTCTTTAGCCATTGTTGGTGGAATAATGTGTGGAATTTGAATTATTCTCTAAGTTATCTTAATGATGAACACGTGTTTTTTGATCGCGTGCTTCGTTATAGTGAGTCTTTTGTTGTTTTTTTATATTACGTGTGATATAAAGATGAGATTTCTCAAAGTCATGTTGTACTGACTCGTGACGGATATGTAGAGGTTTCGTGTAATCGTGTTTATATTATTGTGTGTTAAGTATGTGTGTGCTATATAAAATATAAAGCAGTCCGTATTGAAAGTTATCTTGACATTACAACTTGAACGTAGCAAGCTCTTTAAAAAAAGCTAGTGTTTTAATATTATTTTTGTCAGCCTCCCAGACACCCCCCCTCCCCCCTCAAGATATTGCATCTTATGTGTGGAAATCATTTTAATAACTGATATTTTTTCCTTGATTTTCCTGATAGTTTTTTTTATTATAGCTTTTTCGAGACATTGCATGTTGAGTGGCGGAAAGCAACGCCGCGCTTTCGCCGTGGTACCAGAACGAAGAAATGAAAATATCTATAAATATCCCACGAGTGGAGAACGAACCCACACATACCACATCACAGTCATTTGCCTGTATCCCCGTGACACGACAACCTCACACTCTAAATTAGCAAGTAACGTTTTTAAAAACACATAAAATGTAACAACAAAAACGACAAGACCTAAGTCACGTCAGTAATTATAGAAGGCGTATCGTCGATCAGTAAATGTAAAGATTCGGTCCGGTATCGAGTTTTTCGTTGATACCAAAAAGATGTGGGGCGGAGTCGCCGCGGGCGAAGCATGTGTGGATGCGGCCGAAGGGCAGAGGTCACGCCAGCGGCTAGTGATGCGCTGATATATTGTCGATAGACGGAAAGTTTTAAATTAATGTTCAATATTGTTCTTTTGTGGGTTTTAGATGGGAATTTAATAAAAGGCTGCGTAGAAAATATCAATAGAAATTTAATTTAATTTCGTTAAACATAAACAAGTATAAAAATTTAATCATTTGTGATTATCTATTTAAAGTATTTTAATTCTATGTCTTTAAGGTCAGCCCATAGTTGACGTTTAAATTATAAGTAGCGTGATTACTTACCATCAGATGACACGAAAGTTCATTTGGCTTGTTTTTTCTTTAACATATAATAAAAACGGATATTTTAGTGTAGTGTGAATGCAGCTTACTTTAGGCTGATCAAAAATTTTAAAATGAAGAAAAAAAAAATGAAAGCTCTATAAAATTTGTACTATTATCAACATCAATCACATATCGAAATCACAATCACATATTTCTAAATAATTATCGATATACCGACAATCGACAGAGATATTTGCATCACTATAGACCACACCTTGCTTCAGCTATCACGTCATGGCGAAAATGTAATTTAAATCTACCAGTCATCTAGTTACTCATACAATAGCTTACTTACCTAGGTATATGTTTATTGGAACAAAATTTTCCTATATAATGATAGATATATGTAGTTTCACTTAGATCAATAACATATATTCAAAATAAATTTGTATTTTTTTTTGTGTTTCTAAGGTATATTATTTTATATAAATAAGATTCGCTTAAGGTATTATATAATTACAAAGCGAAAAAAAAATTTAAAAGAAAGACTATAACATTTTTTTGTTAGTAATCACTATTGGTGACAAAATTGTGCGAATACTTTATTATATATATTTTTATTTCATTGGCCGGTGGTGAAGCTTTAAGCTTGAGTTATTAAAGATTTTTTTTTGTGTAAAAAATATTACCGACATTGAGAAAGGTGCAATAAAAAAGTATTTTACTATTACAATTTTTTGTTATTTACATAATAAAATATTACGTACACTGAAAAATATCCCTGTCATTGTGGTCATCATGGTACCATGGGATAGAATCTGAATATATATACGACAGCTGTGGGTTCGATACCCGCTCGAGGCAGTGAACTATTTCCATTCCACTGGTTAGTAAGGCTACGAGCATCGTTGAAGTTCACCACTTCTGTCTTGAATTCCAGCAACGGAGTGCTTTCTCACTATGCTCTCTCTACCCTACTATATGTGGGATATTGCGTAAAACTAAAAAAAATACTAATAATCAGCCCTTTTTACAATTACATTATTAAACCTTATTCGATGGTGTTTCAATACATGAACAAAAAGCCAATCTCCCATCGATCAGACCCGGTGCAAGATGAAATATGTAAATAAGATGGAAACAATGAGATTTCCTGTACAGCTGATAATCTTATGAGTGTTTTGCATATAATATATGTGTTAAATTATATAATAACCTTCGATCGTTCAGATAAATGCCAAGTGTGTGAATGTTATCGATAAATCGTTTCATATGTTTTTGTTGTTGGTACTTCATTATCGATCTTATTTGATTTTGAGTGTTTTTTTTTATTTAAATCCGTTGTTAGTGCTTAACAGGTGGTGGAAGTTGACCGGATGAAAGTTCACATTTACAAATGTGTGTAAGAAATTGGTGTTATATAAATAAATGTCTATATAAAATCAGCTTCACACTGTATCTCGCACACAGTAGGGTAGGCA
The DNA here is from genome assembly GCA_037355905.1 of Heliconius aoede. Taxonomy (NCBI): domain Eukaryota; kingdom Metazoa; phylum Arthropoda; class Insecta; order Lepidoptera; family Nymphalidae; genus Heliconius; species Heliconius aoede. Next base: position 48,048 of record JBAIZZ010000065.1, on the reverse strand, counting down.
GACGGAACATAGTGTTAAGCCACTCTGTTCCCATTAAAACACTTTCTACAAAACTATAGAGTATTGTAATATAAAGTTATCCTCATTTAACGAGGTACCACCATATGACCACTCATATATGGCAATTTATTTTTATATAGCTGAATTTTACTAGATAAAGAGATAGATGGCGCCTCAGAAGTTAGCAATACGCTAAATGGCATATCTCAGAAAACTCTAAGCAATGAGCTTGAATTTTCTCCTTTCACCTTTTCTCCTTATATATTATTTTATTAAATATGTTTGAAAAGTAATAAGTAATTATAATATAAGTCAATCCCTTAAACCTTGGAGACCACGTGTTTACAGACAGTGATTGTCTGAAAACACGCGGTCGTCTATTCTAAAGTTCAAACAATAATCACCCCCTTTGTTTAATTGTAGTATTTCCAATTATTTAATATAAATTATTAATTTAACAGAAAGAAAATGCAAATTTAAATTATTTTTTTCATCCCAAATGTCTTTAGCCGGGGTCTCAAAGTACAGAGTTCATCGGGCCATTGTAAACGCCAAACGCAAAGCGACGCCGCGCCGCTCGAGTTGCCGGCGATAAATTCCAATCAGCCCGCGCAAGGGCACTGGGTCTACATTCTGGAATGTTAAGGCGAAGTTTTGCTATAGCATAGTAAAAAAATCTAAATCAGTTTCAAGCTGTATCCCTAGCCAGTAGTGTAGCATAGTGCATAGAAGGTTAGGCAGAGGGAACTTAGTGTTAAAACACTCCGTTTTCTACTTTCCGCCGAATTCTGACAGCATTGTGTATTGAGTCGATGGTCGATGAGCTTCGTTGAAAATATAAATTGTGGGGATTGAACACATAAAGTGGGGAAAGACGTGTCTTAGCAATAGGCTCCATTTCCGTGGTTTTTCGAGAATTTATTAAAAATATAAGAAATTAAGACTACATTTTTTTTTATGTAACAATGTTTTAATATACTAGTGAGATTTATGTTCACAAATATTTTCACATGATCACGGCGCATAAAATAATCCATAAAAAATAATCCATATTTTTATACATGTATTTATGTGACAGATTGTGGGTTCGATACTCACTGGAGGAAATTAAATTTTTAATGTTTCTATTTTCTCCACTCAAGTGTTGAGACAAAGCGCAGCGATTAGAGTTACAGAATTCGGCGGAAAATGGGAAACGGAATGTTTCAACACTAGGTTCTCTCTACATACCCTGCTATATACGGGATACAGGGTGACGCTAGAAAAAGAAAACATATTATATATAAACATTTAATGACTAAATAAAGAACTTCACCTTAAGTATTTAAAAGTAAAGCTCATACAATTCAGTGAGAATTCATGTAACACGTGTTCGAGGCGGTCTGAGCCGCGTGTTTGCACATTTCGATCGATGTACAACATTGTAGGTAACAACATTTAGATATAGCCTTCATATCAAATCATTTATACTATAATATTATTAAAAACTTTATTAAGCTTTCACATATATATTGAGCGAACCTGTAACGGTCGCACTATATCGGCCTCTCTTTATGTTTTTAGTATGTATCAATATTATGTTGTATCTGTTCATACTTAAATTAAAAAATGGATTAATTCAACAAATTAAGTATTTTTAACATTTTTACAGTGCTGTGGATAAACTTAGGAAAGAAAATTATTTAACATATGTATGTTTTAAAAGCAATACTTCGTATATTCTGTATAAACCTTAAAATATATAAACTATTTTTTGAGATATATATTTGAGACGGAATATATGGACAACAGAGATAGCAACAGTGTAAGAAATATTAACATAATAAATATAAATTTAATAAGATTTTTAATATTTGCTATAGTATAGATTATGTTTATTTATATTTCTATGTTTGTAACGAAACTGACAGACGTTTGGTTCGTGAAGAAACGTGAAAAAATACACCCAGAGCGCGTGCTGTCTTGATGCAGATAAAAAATGATAATATTTAGAATATACTAGAGCTGTTACTGTATGGCTAGTTTATTTAATATTAGATAATATTTAATGTGTATTGTTGATAAAATAAAATATCAATAATAATAATTTGATGGTTTCAATATTTGTTAGATTTTCATCTTAAAGCTTAAGTGAGGAAGTATCTCAAAGAGAACGGAGCGAATTATACTAGGTCTTCATGTTCTTTTTGCCTTCTTTGTTATGTGCAGGATACAGTGATAAGCTTAATTTTTCAAAATAACCTTAAATTAATGTCTTATCAAATAACTCTCCATATTTTTAAATTATATATTGTGAACAGGAGATATTTAATAGATAGCCCCTCTATAATTCAAATCTAAGCAAGACTTGGAATATTTCATATATACTCGTATATAATATACATAGATTTATATTTCCTCTCTCAATATAATATATAATAACACAAAACCTACTAACAGCTTCATATAATTCCAAATGATGGTGCGACCGACACAATCGACATTGTACCTACAACAAGTAATAAGAATGCGCTTCAAAACTTATTTGATTCTTTAAGTTTCACTGCAAATATTTTTCCCACGACAATAAAAAAAAATCATTTATTGTGTTATTTTCTTTAATATTTTAATATTATATTTGATAATTATTTAAATATATCTTTAAGTTGATATGTAATATGTTGTAGATATATTGATAATTCAAACCGGAAACTCGCTTTTTTCAACAGTTAATAAGTTGAAAAAAAATGAGGAACGGAGTATCCTAACACTATGCACCCAAGTACCCTCTGCTTACTTTGCTATGACCTGAAAACAGCGTGTAACTGGAAAAAAGAATGTCAAGTGTCTACAAAGGTATTTATTTACCTTACGAAATATAGTGATGAGATCTCATGAAAGATTTCACAGTGTATCGAATTTAAATCTGACACGAGATATTTTAATCTGCCACCATCAACTGCAATATTTAGTATAAGTCGATCAATATAAGCACCTAACAATAGAAAGTGTTCTTATATTTATTTTTATCTTTACACGGAATTTTGAGTGAGTCAGAACTTCTGATTTTCCTTTCCCACACAAATTAGAAAAAAATATATATAATGATAAGATTATAGGTTTTCTTTATTTGAGTATTGAACACGCGTTCATTGCCCACGCCCACTTTATTAAATAATAGAATGTACTATTACTATTACACACCAATTAGTTATAAAAAATCTTCTAAATATACAGTTGACGTCAGAAGAAAAATCAGCGTTGGGTACCGCCACCCAACACGCATTTCTTGAATAGACAGAAGGTGAACTATAGAGTAGAAATCCATATATCTTCAGGTATATTACTTATAGAAGCTTCACTTTGTATCCATAGGAAGAGGTGACCTAGTGTTAATACACTCCGTTTCTCACTTCCCAATCCTGAATTTCCAAAACATTATGTGTTGAAAGATACTGTGTTCTGTCACCAGAGCGAGAAAATGAAAATGATTAATTCTCGCGATAGATAATCGAACCCATACCACTCAGAGTTGTACACACTGCGCCACGGTGGTCTGTGTTACACAGAATGAACCATATTTAATTATAAAAAAAAATACCAATATCAACCTGCAAAAGCTCGAAACACAATGTTATAAGCATTAATGACAGTGTACAGTGGGAATACGATATTGTTTGTTGGTAATCGGTGGACATTAAAATAGCTTAGCTGATTGAGGTTCCCATGATCTGTGAGAAGCTTCGATAAGCGCTTTTAGGGGAAGTGCATTTGGAGTATGTAAATGATATCATTTATAGGATATGTTGGGATGTTAATCTTACAGGTATAAAGTAGATTAGACAAGCTTATAATACATTAGGTATAATATACTCGTACAGTCAGCGATCTTCGAGAAGCGTCTTTATGGGAACGGAGTGTCTTAACGGAGTGTCTTACGTTATGTTCCCAGGTTCTCTCTGTCTATCCTGCTATGTGCAGGATATAGCGTGCAGCTAAAATAACACAACACTAATTGACTTAATGAACAAGATGTCAAATATTTAAAAAATGTGCCTAATTATTACTTTACAGTTTAGTAGATACCTAAGAGCCAGAGCTAGATATATATATGGTATATATAGTGCATATGTACATTATACATTTATGTAGGTCTCAATAAAATTGTTTCTCTTTTTATTTACTTCTCTATCCCGGACATAGGAGGCATACATTAAATATTTAATAAACCTCGATCGACCTTTTAATTATTTCAATTGTGAGAAATTCACACAAAAATAAAGCATTACACAAATATTTTGCTTCTATAAATCCAAGAATCCTAATATAGTCTACATAATATACCACACATATAGTTTTAATAATATAAAGGCCGTCGTGGCGCAGTAAACGCAACGGTTGTGGGCTCGATTCCCACTCGAGGAAGTGAAATATTTCTTTACGTTAATATTTCCATTTTTTTTCGTTCTGGTGTCGAGGCAAAGCGCGCCGTTGAGTTCTGCTACTCAACATGCAATGCCTCCAGAATTCGGCAGAAAGTGGGGAACGGAGTGTCTTAACACCGAGGTTCCCTCTGCCTACCCTGCTGTGTGCGGGATATAGTGTAATATACCACAACAAATATACTTTCAACGTATACGTAAACGGCCTTAGGCGTAAATTTACTTTTTTAATATAAAATCATTGCGTGCAAACACAAGTAGCGGGTCCACACGCGAAGTACGGAATAATAAAACACTATGTCCGATGAATGATGACGATTATTATAGCAATCAATTTATCCAATAAAATTGAGATATCCCTTAAGTAAATGGAAGCTGGTATTAAGTGAAGGTAAGCACGCGATATCACCTTCTTTGGCCTTAAATTAAATTAACTTTGATTTATAGGACAAATTTGTTAATACGGACCAGTCATTTGTTTAGTTATTTTCAAAATATTTCTTTTCGTGTCACGTTACAGAGTTTTCCTTTTTTAATAATACAGTAACTTTATATCTCTTCAAACAAAAAAAAAACCAGGGTTTCGTAAGAAAATAAAACATTTAATGTTTTATTTTCTTCATTTGTTTATTTTGTTCGATAGAACTTAGTATTAAGACACTCCGCCGATTTTCAGAGGATTTTCTAAAATCAAAATAACAACATTTACTTGTAGTTCTACAACAACTCCTCTATTCACTACTTTTTATCTACGCAAGCTTTCGCGTGAGTTGGTCTTCGCAACTAGTAATTTGAATTTTAGATTGCGATTCCACCCATTCTACCACGCCCACTTGGTGCAATCAGATCAGGCTTATGTAATACTGATATGCATTTTCTGACCCCGACCGTAGTTAACCATGACGCCATACGTAGGCCTTAGAACTGACGTTATGTGTAGATATGCAAATTTGTTGTTGTATTTTATTACAAATTTCTGAATGTTTAAGTTAAAGTTCCAATGTTTTTTCCAGTATAGTTAAGTAGATAAACTACAGTGAACGCACTCTATTCTCAACTGTTAGCCCAATTTCGGGTCATTATATCTTAAGCATTATATCTAAGAAATTAGATCAGCTTCACGTTGTATATCGCAGTAGGGTAGGCAAAGGGAACTTTGTGTTAAGACACTCCATTCCCCAGGTTCCGCCGAATTCTGGAGTAATTGTGTGATTGTGCGTGCTTTGCCTCGACACCAGAGCGAAGAAATGAAAATATAAATGTAAGTAAATATTTTATTTCTGCGAGTGGGAATCGAACCCACAACCAGTCATGTTATAGTCACACTTAGTCTCCATGATTAGTTACGAGTAAAAAATTATAAGATGTAAATGCTAATAATAGGCAGTTGGTTAATAAATATGAACATAGAATGAAAAGGATTTTAATTTTTTTTGTCGTTCTAATTCAAAAACACGCAACGAAATTTGATACCGCTATAACTTATTAATACTTAACCTAAAATTTAATTTTGCAGTAAGTTCTAATTAAGATTACATTTTGAGACTGTTTTTTGATAAGTGGGTAGATAATTTCTTTTAGTCTTTTGTAGCGCAAGCTAAAAGTAAATCTGTTTCTTTACTTAAAACTCTGTTTTTTTTTTACTTTATGCAACCACTTTTTTTAATGAATTAAATAGGGGAGCATAGTGATGCATCACGACTCTTATATAAGGAGTCAATTACTATTTATTAATATTTACATACATTTATATTTTAATTTCTTTGCTCTGGTGTCGAGGCAAAGAGCGGCGTTGATTTCTGCCACTCAACACACAAGGCCTCCAGAATTTGGCGAGTGTCTTAACACTACCTACTACCTGCCTACCCAGCTGCTGTATGTGGGTGTTGAAAAAAAAAAGAAAAAAATTCATTTCGTCGCGGCAACAAAGCAAAGCGCTGCGTTGAGTTCCGAGCTCCAAAAAGGAGAACGGAGTGTACCCTACTCTGCTATAGTTTGAATATAGTGTGAAGCGTGAAAAAATAAGATTATAATGTTTATATGCCATAATGATTTATTCATAAAACTAAAATTAACTCTCATCGACTTTCCCCCATCACATATCAGAATATGAACCTAAATTATTATCTAAAATGACGCATTGTCTTCGTAACCAATTGTCAAGATCACGTACAGTGCCGACTTGTAATTTGTAATATGACCTTCGACCCTGGCCAGCTCTCATACGTTGTTGCATAAATGTCATGTAGATTTGACTGTAAGTGAAAACATATCAGTGTTTCGAAAAATAATCGTTTATTGATAGATATTTTATTTGTTGGTACATTATTTGTTGGAATATTAAACATTAGTCATTAGTTTAGAAACAATGACTTTATTTTTTTTGTAAATATTTTTGCAGCGAAGCTCTTTTCTACTCAAATTTTCAACTTCTATGTTAATCTACTCCTCCGTCTATTTTCCAGCTACATCTATGAAATTTCGGACACATCAACAAGTTGATGTAAATTTATTCTGGACTGAAAATCACCTAAATCGTGATTGTAGTTTTTGAGATAATTGATAAAATAGACTTAACATATAGAACGTTTTTTTTAGACGAGATTTGTTTTCATGTCAGAGCGAAGAATTGAAGACAATTCATTCCCTGAAGTTGAAATCGAACACATAACTGTCGTGTTAACAGTCAAATTTCAGATTACAATGATATTTGTTCCCTCATAACCAAATAACAACTATCGAAAAGCTCAAAAGCTTTTAGAAGGATGTACCATTTTCATTTGCAATTAGTTTGCAAAATCTTATTTAGTAATGTAACTATCTTAAATCTCCAGAAAGGCAGTAATATACAACGTGAAATAATCAGCACAGCCTATCTGCGTTGCAAAAGGAGGCGTTCCCAATTGAAAAATAGCACATTTCCCTTGTTACCGTGACTGGCCGCCGTGACGGGAGCCGCGATAACTTCCTAATTACCATATTATATAGGATTTTATGTGGTGTAAGTATATACTTACTGAAAGATTGAAGATTAGAAGAAGATTAAATAAATCAATATTGAGGTCAGTCGTGGCGCAAAGTTGTAGGTTTGATTCCCACTCGATGAAATGAAGTATTTCATTTCCGCGCTATGGTAATATGGCAAATCGCGGCGTTAAATTACGCAGTGCCAAGAATTCGGCGAAGTGATGTGATCGGAAGTGTCTTAATGGATGGTCCAAAGCACTAGGATCTCAGGTTTCTTCTGCCTACAGCATAATAATAAGAGTTCTTTGTAAAAGAGTAAAAGTTTTAATTAATTTTCTAATTTCTTGCTGCTTATAAGTACATTATTTTTCAGTTTTTTAATGTTTTAGGTGTTTAGTATTTTTTTAAACGAATTTACTCATTTAAAATATACGAAACAAATCATTTGAAATGTATAATAATCACAAAAATCGTATTATCATAATATTATCTTTATAGAACATCGTAAAAGCTTAGCTAAGCTTAATTTTCTAAAATAAAAATGTAAAATAATTGTCATTTTGTATACTTTGAGGTCGTCGTGGCGTAGGGCTATGACTGCAACGCGACGGTTGTAGGTTCGATTCCCACTCCTGGCAATCAATTATTATTTCTTAATATTTTCATTTCTTTGCTCTGGTACCAAGGCAAAACCTGGCGTGAGTCCCCAATTCAAGACGCAATCCCTCGGAAAATTCGGTGAAAATTGAGGAACCGAGTTTCCTAACAGTAGGTTCCCTCTGCCTTCCCTGTTATGCGGGATACAGTGTGATGTAGATTTTTTTATTTGCATAAGTTCACTGTCCGCGTTGATGAATGAGGAGCAAACGACGTGAAGTAAACAAGAAACTGAATGTAAGAGCTCCGGGCGAAACCGTTTCAGCTATTTTAAATGAGTTGTCAATAATCTGTAAGTAATTTTAAATTACCTGCCCGAAGTGGACAGCTGAGTGATGTTGGTATATCGTATTTTAACTAGGGTTTTTTTCCTGTCATTTCGTATAATTGTACCTATTTTTACAAAGATCTATATGCCTATTTTAATATTTTAACTGGAGCATTTAGTTTACTAATAATTTCAAGAAAGTCTCGACAAAAGTTTTCCTATAATAAAACTTCTACCACGCCATTGCAGCCGGGCACCCGCCTACTCCTGAATCAACCAAAACGTTACCTACCGCCAATTAGGTACAACTTTCGGCTAGTACAAAGATACCTGCTGTCCTAAAGATCATAGTCAGTAATTAAAACAAATAGGGTCAAAAGGGACCGCCTGAGGCGCCACGGGGCGGTTTCGAACGGCGCGCCGTCGCCGCGAGCGACCTACCCTCTCATTATAAAGTTAATCTAATTATTGAATTCGTACAATGTTGTGTTTACATTTTTTTCCCCACTTGCCCCACTATACTTAGAAATGGATGCGTAAGCGCTAAATGGCACGTTTAGGGCAATATATCATGAAGAAGTGGTCACTGTTTGCGCCGAAGGTTATTTTCTCACGCCGGTATTGAGGACTGTTTGAGTGGAACCTAGCTTATTATAGGGTATTGGGGTTCAATGGATTACTTTTTAGATTAACTATTTATTGGTTGGTGCCATTTTAGTTAATTTTTTTCTGGTGTAAGAATTTTATTAAGAATTATTTTTTAATAATAAATCTAGTGTCTAGATATTCCTTTTTATATTTTCCGCCCAATTCTTAACAGCGCGTGGAGCTCTACAGTTGTGTCGAGTATAGCGAGGAAATGAAAACAAATCATTTGTCCAAGTTTAACTCGAACCCGCAACGACCCGCTCCCATACAAATTTGTTGACAAATTTACAATTTTTAAATCAATATCAAAGGTTTGAAATTAATTAAAATAAGTACATATCTTATAAATCTAAAATTCTCGCCATTTTTTCTTCTTCTTGCCACTGAAGTAAAAAATATTTTTTAAAATATTATTATAAATTAATCAAAAAAAATCTCTGTTCTCATTAAGACACTTTGACTGACTCACGGAACTCAACGCCGAATAACTTCTTAAAATCAGATTTAGCCGCTAAAATTTCTGTTACTAAAATCAGGTGATTAGAATATTTCAAATTTCATTTTAAATTGTTCCATTACACTCAGGAATGCATTAAATAATCTTCAAACATTAACATTCCTTTAGTGAACACTATACTTACTTGAAGAATTTCTTGTAAGTAAATGCTTCATATCGTAAAGAGTATTATTATCCAAACAAAACAAAAAAAAAACAAAACTCAATGCTCTCACTTACTTTCAATGTTCATTTATGGAGGCTAGCTGTAACATTCGTCTTTTTCTGCATTGTTTGTATAAAGTTATCATTATTACGTGTCTTAAGCCAGAGGGTACCTAATTTTAAAATATTCCGTTCCTATAAATACACTATATTTGAAATACATATAAATTATTTGTTATTACATATTATGAATAAATAAAAGCATATTTTTTTCATCTTGTTCTTAATTGTCTCAGCTTTACTGCCGTTTATGAAAATATTAAATATTCCTCGAATGGAAATCGAACCCACAACCAGTCACAGCCGCACTTTGTCCTCTTGAACCACGAGCAGCTTATTAAATTCCTAAAAACATCTTCGCCTGAACCTCAAAAGACCTCAAACCTCCGATAAATTTTATAGACAGAAATCCCTTTATTACAATAAACGATCGATTACCGAATAATTCGTAAACCAGCAATCACTATCGGCTTTGCATTGTAATTGCCGAGCTATTACGGTCCCATTACGTTGTCCTTTTATAGGTGAAAATACTTGAGACACAAATGTTACTTTATCACCTGTAGGAATGTGGGTGGAAAGCAATGGGCTGGGCTTGATTGATTTTTTATGATGAATAAGGATTACAGTCCAGAACATGTTTCAAATATTTCATTTAACGGAATCGAATTCACAACCGATCGCGTTTACAATCACACGCTACGCCACGACTGGCTTTTATTAATTTTCCGTTTTCTGCACTTACTAATATATCATACATGTCGAATTTTTCTTTGCATTCCGGTTATATAATTGAAACTTTCCTTACACTAATATATTATACTAAATAATATTTCTATAACAATGGCCAAATTATTGATGATAATGACTTTATAAGCGAGTTTTTAGTCAAAACTTACGAAGTTCCAAATAACCTTCGATATCCTAAGTAGGAAGAAGCTTGAAAAGCTTAATGTACCACAAAAAATCAACCTCAAATCCCACAGTCATAAAGCCAAAGGTGAGAACCGAGATCTAGCCTGGAGCAAACGGTAGATCCACTTAAGCAGCTATACATGATGGTGCCCACTACACCATACCATATATCATCGGCGCCACAGATAAACAAAATGAGGAACATAAAAGTTGGGATACTGCCGAATTGAGGAGTTCTTATAATGAAGAAACTTTATAAATTGTATGTAGTACGAAGGGTTACACGCAATCCGAGCATTCGGAACACGTGGGAAAGGTACAGCCCAGGCGGGTCGCCTAAGGCAAGCTGCCACGGTTGACGATCACCGCGATAAATATATTCGACATTAGTGAACACAGAGCAACCATCGCCGTGGAATTTATGTGGGACTAGCGTGAACTGGTGGTGTAATATTACAATGGACAGCCTCAATTCTTGTTTTCTTCACAAAAATTGCTTTTTGACGCAAATGAGTGCGTAAATTTTGTAGTTGTTACTTATTACCAATTAACTTTGTACAGGTTTTACGTGCTATATATATAACACGTTTGAAACAGAAAATCCATATATATATATATATGTATATCTAAAAAGTATAATTTGATTTAGATTT
>JBAIZZ010000065.1:0-36698 GCA_037355905.1 Heliconius aoede | reverse complement strand
AAAAATACATCTATGTAATTATACGCACGCAACGTGTTTTTCTCGGTAAAAAATTTAGAAACCGCACTCCTTCATAGAATCTCCCGTTTTTTTTAAGAGGCTGTCTGTCATTCTTGACTGGCACTTGGTTTTAATAAGTATTATTTCTATTATTGTATTTATGGTATTCCTTTATATTTTAATATCTTTATATTACTATATAAACTAATTATAAATAAATAATTTCTTTATATTACTATATAAACTTCATTTTCCGCTTGTTTTGACTTGTTTGTGAGAGAAAAAAAATATTATCATTATCCTATTTTCCTATTGTGTAACAATATATGTAAGTAAATCTTGAGAGATCATCGAACCCACGACCATCGCATTAACTATTTCTAACTGTATTAAAAGGTTTTCCCATACACAGCTTTGACAAAAGCTTAAACTGTGATTATTCATAAAAAAATATAAACACATAATCATTTTGTTCAAACTCTACACTGTGTCAAAAATTATAATCCGAAGTTCTTAATTTGGCCTTGTTGTAATTTTCAAAGATTAACGATAAGTATACACGTTAAGAGGTTACATTTTTAAGTTAATATGAATCCGTTATTTCTATTCTATTTTCTTGTAAAAAATAATTAACGGTTAACTCAGTTAGTCCTATTACTTTATTTAAGTTGCCTTATTGTATTTTAATACCTTAGGTTTGCTATGATTCGATTATGTAGTTTAATTTGCTTTTAGCTTAAAACCTTAAAAAAAACAAAATCACTACAATACTCTTCGCATGGTAGAAGTCGGTTCAAATTTTATATAAATAATATCAATTTTTCCTCGACTTGCTTAAAAAATGCTTCCTTAAAAACTAAAAATATCAGACTCACTGTTTATAACATAAAACAAAATATGTAATGTTAGAAAGTATGTATAGTTTAACTTATATTATGTTTATATTTCGTTATAAATAAAATAAAGAAACTAATATGTTAACTATTAAACTTTTTAAATTAATTAGTGTAATATTTCTTCCAAAAAATCTAAGAAATACAAAGAAAATATTATATATTTAGCTGTTTTAATATATTTATATTGAAAGAATTAAATATGTATATTTGACCTCGCCCTTTTCAATCTGACGTGTCGAACACAGTTATGTTACTACTCTTATAATTCGTCAAATAGAGATGAAATCGCTCGCTTAATATTTTTGACATAAGAGGAATTTATAACAAAAATGATAAAAAAATATGCATACGCAAGGATCTTACGACGGTTGTGGGTTCGATTCCCACTCAAGAAATATCATTTCTTCGCTCTGGTGTGGAGGCAAACAGCGTCGTTGAGTTCTGCCACTCAACACGCAATGCCTCCAGAATTTCGGCAGAAAGTTGGGAACGGAGAGTGTAGCTGATTTTTATATTCAAATATCTTTCTTTCCTTACCATGTAAATAACATTATAACTTTAAAAACGTAAAAAAAATCATCTCATTGATATTCAACCCCACAAAATTATATTTAACATTTCGTCGGTAGGTGCGTCCGTCCATCTAATTGGCAGAAATCGAACCTATTATACCGAACACGATGATTGACAGATGCCAATCAATATCGCGTGCACCTGGTGGCGCGTGCGGTGAGATACAATGATAGTTTTAGGGCACCACTAATGTATTATTAATTTTGTGTTAATATTATGAGAAATCAATATTCGACAAGGTAATATCTTCATGTTTCTTTTTAATTGGAGAGGCGGTAAGAATCTGGTGTAAGTAAGATTTTGGTCTCCGCTTTGCATTTTATTGACGTTGCAGAGCTCAATAATGCGTTTGTACCGCTATGCCAGGACCGCTTCTAATTGTTTAAGTACATGATTTTTCCATACTGCGTGTTGTTCGACATTTAAAATTGAATATTTTCATCATATTTTGCAAATTTTCATTTTCTATACAGAACGCTACATCTAAAATGCAGGCCACGTGTAGTTTGAATCAAAAAACGGATCCTTGCATCCAACTTATTATAACCGATTATAAACCCCCAAATCATTTTACAATTATAACGCCAAATTCAAAAACAACAGCCCTACACGGTGAAAAAAATATCGGATCAAAATTTAAAAATCGCTTAGAGCGATTCATAAATCTCCATCATAACGTCATTCAATCGTAAGATATTATATTATAATCAAACAATATTACATACCTACCTACCGTCCTAAAAGTAATAAATCTAAAAATAATACGTAAGTTCTATGCGCTACTTCAGTTGGCCGTTACGTTGCTAGAGGCGCTGTGATCTTCATTAAATAATTTTATTATATTCAGAAATCTCTATATTAGCACGCGAGATGTACATTATGGACCGAACTTTATAAAAAGTAAATTAACACATACTTAATGTTACTGTTACAGGTTTATAAAGATAAATATTTGAAGTTACCTTTCTACTGTAATCTATCTATTGTAGCTAATAAAGTCAATGTAAAATGACACAAATTATTGTTATTTTAATTTTTAAAATACACAATATTCTATAAATATGAATGAGTAGTTTAAGTTAATGCTTTAAGAGCTAAAATATAAAAAAAAGTTTCTGTTTTAAATATAATAAATTCAAAGTCTTTTTCTGACATACAGCGAAGTGAACATATTTGACTACAGCGTGTAGTGGTGCTTACTGAAATAGTTATACTATATTTATTACTATCCTGATCAAAAAAAGAAAAATATAAAATCCAATAAAATTTAATTTACAACCGCCAATTATGAACAGTTTAAAACTACCTACAGTAAAACTATCTCATAGAAAACTTGCAAGCTACTTATTAATTAAACAAAATCGATACATATAATTGAATAGAACCGCTTAATTACATTCAATAAATCAATAAGGTGCTCATAAATCAACACGAACGTCAGTCAGTCTGCGCGGGCGCATGACAGGCAAAATCACTTGAAATATGGCGGCTAAGCCCTACAAATTCGACTTTAATCCTCACTGAATTGCTTTTAATTGGGACAAAAGAGTGAAGAGAACATTCGGCCGATTATCGAAAACGACTTTGGAATACATTCGAAATAGTCATGGGAAAGTCGGGCCAGCGATTTCGTCAGCTATTAGCCCTCAATCAGAACGGATTTGTGCAATTTCCATTGACTGGCAAATTACGGACACAGGCAAAAAGTTGCGAGAGGCTCGTAACATCTGTCAAAGTTACGTAGCTCGTCAATGGCCGGCCTAATCTTAGGCAATTCTATGCTCCTAATTCCTGTAAATGACCGATTAAACAAAATATTAGTTTTTTTCTTTTAGGTTCACGCTGTATCCCGCATGAAGCACGTTAGGCTGATGGAACTTGGTGTTAAGACACTCCGTTTCTCACTTTCCGCTAAATATTCAAGAGCGTTTCGTGTTCATAGTGGCGAAACTCAACGCTGCGCTGTTTGCTTTGTTACCGGAGCGAAGAAATGAAAATAACCATAAATAATAGATAAATTGTTTTTCCGAGTGGAAATCGAACTCGCAACCGTCCCGTTTACGCTTGTGCCAATGCGCCACGATCACTTCGTAATTTTTTTTCATCTTAAAAAATATATACCAGCTTTTATAATAATCTGATTTGAAGCTTTAAGCTTGTAGCTGCGTGAATCATTACGTGTGACATCGTAATACAAACATTGTCACTCTTCTTGGTTCAATGAAATCTTGTTCCTATATTTAAGTACCTGAGGCCGTCGTCGTCATCGTGCCTCCACAATTCGGATGAAAGTGAGGCACGGAGTCTTAACACTAGATTCTCTCTGCCTACCTTGCAGCGTGAAGCTGATTTTTAAATACCAGGTACTTATAATTCTTTAGCTTCACGCTTCACGCTGTATCCCGCTCATAGCAGGGTAGGCAGAAAGAATCTGGGAAGCTAGAGTTTAAATATTCTGTTCTTATTGCAACCAAATTCTATAATTCCACCTCCATAGATATTGCGTGATGAGTGGCGGGTCGTAACGCCATAATTTTTGCTTTTTCCCAGAGCTAGAGGGTGAATAGATATTTAATTTCCTCGAGTAGGAATCAAATCCACAACCTCATATTTGCAGTCACATGTAACAACAGATAATTATTCCTTATGAAAATTGTTAAATTTTGTTTAGAATTATGTCTACGTAAGACCTGTAGCGACATCGTGTTGAAGATAGTGACATTTAACAGTTCAAGCGCTATCTACTAGATGGCGTAACGTCTAAATCTACATAATTATCATACACTTATGTTATATTATCTTTTAAATCATTTTTGTTATAACTAATAACTATTAATAATTACTACATGTCGACACTACCTGTCGACTCACATAAAATGTAGTGTGTCTTATCATATAAAATGACAGGAAGATTTGTCTAATGTAGTGTTTTAATTATATTTGTAGCAATTATTAAACTTTACATTATGTTACTTTTAAAATGATTTTAGGTAATTATTAATTTATTAGTTCAGCGTTTATTCATTAAGATACAGTGTGAGCGTTTTATGATTGAAGTTATAAATATTATTATTATTGAAAACTAAGATTATTTTTTTTTCAACTTATCGCCACATCCTGCACAATATCATAGTAGAGAGAAGGAAGGAGAGGTGTTGTGCCGTGTGATCCCGGCCTAGTATAGGATCACCTAGGATATGATACTGTCGGTGTCGTAAGAGGCGACTAAAGTACGTGTGGTAGAATCACGTCGCCAGTAATGGCAACACGCATGGTCAGACTCGACCGGATTAATACCACCCCCGGCATTTAAAACCGGCGTGAAGTTTTGGCTTTTGCCACTACGTTTCGCATTAGGTAATGCCGGGCCCCGGCACCCAACCCCACCTTAAAGGCCGGCAACGCACCTGTGGCTCCTCTGGTGTTGCATGGGGTCGTGGGCGGCGGTGATCACTTACCATAAGGTAACCCGAACGCTTGTTTGCCGTGTCCTTTACCATAAAAAAAAGGAACCTGGGAACTCAGTGTTAAGACACCCCTTTCCCCAGTTTCCGCCGAATTTTGGAGGCAATGCGTGTTGAGTGGCGGAGGTTCACGCCGTGCTCAGCTTGTTACCTATATTTAACTTCTTCGAGTGGCAATCAAACCCACAACCTGTCACGCTTACAATAGTTCGTTTAGGACATGACTGACCAGCTCATTTTCATCAGTAACTTTAAATCAACAACACAATATTAAAAATCTAAAAGCTCCAAAACTTACAATTACTATTCCAAATAAAAAAATAGCCTTAATAATGTATAATTTGTGCCATCATTCACTTACTTTCGATTGTCCGTCCGTCTAACGTATGATTATAATTAATTTTCTAGGTTGCGTTCCCTTCATAATAGTAATATAATATCGCACGAAGCTATTACACGCATGAGCCTTTCTAATTGACATTGTCCGTGGACTATGTTTCTCACTAGCATACGGTATATAATAGTCTAGATATTTTAATCTATGTAACCTTTTATTCAGTTTAAAGGCAAAGAAAAAAATCTATATTTTTTTGTTGATTGTATGAAAAGCTCAATTTTTTTGTGAATATTGTCTTGTCTTATTAAAGATATGTTCCGACAGGCTTTCTTTTCTTTAACACTCCTCCTATTTCAATTTATTGTAATTTTAATAATAATGAAAAAAAGGAAATAAAACAACATAAATATATTTAATGGATTTTGGATGTTTATATTCTTTTCACCAATAGCCTCGTTTATTTATAACTATTTTTAACTTAAATATATATATACAGGAACAGAAAGAATTTACATATAAATATTTACAAGAAATCTTCTACCCAAGTAGAACTTATGTTATTTTTTAAAATATTAAAAAGGTACTAATTTGTACGCGATTTGAGATATCATAGCCACAAGTTTTGGAATAAACCAATACATTTTATAAGGTAATACTTTTTGGTAACTTTAGTAATACTAACCTACGCTGAAAAACGATCACAATAAATAAATATCTAATAAACGTAACAAACAATAAAACAATTTCAGTCTTTGAACGAAGATCTACAATTAGAACTATCGAGTTTATGTATACGGAAAATACAAAAGATAGAGAAATTAAAAGAAATTTTTAAACTGGAACATGAGATATTTCTTTGGTTATAATTTAAATCCATCGAAGAGAAATTGACGCGACGGACTCAGAGAAATTTACATAAAAACAATTATTCGATAGTTGATTGCCTAACGGAGTCTCGTTTGTAACAAACCTATTCTAAGCTAAATTTAACGTTTCATTATATCTTCTATTGAAAACCCTAATGTTCTCTTTGGGGGTTCAGGTAGGTGCTGGTACTGCTGTGGTGAGGGCGACGGCTTGTGTGATAGATCTAGTAAAGGGCTTTCTGAGGCCTGGCTGGTCGAGGAAACTTCTTGGCAGCCTTCTAAATGTTCTATGTGGTGTTTATTGGCTTCGCTATGAGTAAGCAGATGAGTTTTCAAGTTAGATCGTTGATTGAAACTCTTGTTACAAACGGGACACTTATGTGGTGACTCTTCCATGTGTAGGATCTTGTGCACCGCCAAAGTTCTGGACTGGCAGAAACCTTTCCCACATTCAGTACACTTGAACGGCTTCTCTTTTGAGTGAATATATCTGTAAAAAAGAATTTAGGTAAGTTGATGGTCGCTTTCACTTCAAGAAGTGAGAAAATCGTGAGAAACTGCATAAATATTTAAATGAGAAATTTTATTACGATGATTCTTGACGAGAATGCTAGTTAGGCTGAATGAATCCCTAATTATTAAGCCTATATATAATATTTATAGTATATTAAACAATCAATTGTTTTGTTTAGAGGCCAGTCGTGGCACAATATTTAAAATATTTAGTGTCGAGGCAAAAGGTGGCGTTGAGTTCCGCTACGCCAGAGTTTGTGTGGCGATAAATGGCGGACGAAATGGTTTAACACTCGGTTCCCTATGACCTGCTGTAAAAAATATTTCGTAAAAGCGTAGAAATTAAACATGTAATTTGTTCCATGGCGAAGCAAGATAGATATGGTGTCCGTAAAGTACTCAAACCGGTTGTAAAAGCGCGTGCGGCCGCCTCGCGACCTCACAAAAAGGTTTACACTTTAATTTTTTTTATTTTTTTCCGTTATCGCCAACAAAGCCTCGTTGAAACAAGCCTTAAATCACGTTGTTGGTATTAGAGAGGAAACATTAAATTAAATCTGAGGTTCTCGTGATTGTAATTGATTAGTTACTTTAGTAAGAGATTTATGCTTATTGAGTTTGTATTAACAACATGTGTCTATGGTTTGAATATATAAATATATCTAAAAATATATAACAAGTGAAAAACTTTACCTACCTATGGTCTCTGAGGTGATCCTGCCTTCGGAATGCTTTTCCACAAATATCACACGAGTAGGGTCTTTCATCCGTGTGTGTCCTTTCATGTATCAGTAAATTGTAGGATTTCGTGAACTGCCGATTGCAATACTTGCATATGAACTGCTTCTTCGGCCGTGTGCCTGGTACTCCTGGAGCTCGCATGGGAGGAGGGTTCCTTCCTGGCATTCTTTGGGCCATTGAGGGATATCTCAAGGTGTGATGGTATAACGCTGCATTTCTGATCCATTGGTTTACAAGCATTGCGTGGTATGGCGCCGACGGGGGAAGAGTTGCGACTTGTGGCTGTACATACGGCATATTAGTGTATGTATAGCTGGGCACTTGCTTCTCGTAAGGATAGGGGTTCTGCATTGGTCTGTTTTGAACAGGATATTGAGACCAAGCAGGCTGATGTCTAGACACAACGACAGCGGGGGGAGTGTCGTCTGTCGGAGTATGCGGAGGTGTAGGCAGAGGTGGAGACGGTCTCTCCAATTTCACTATGGCTTCGATCGGGAAGTCTGGTGGGTAACCTGTGAATATAATGTAGGCGCAATGTAGAATATGAATGGTACACATTAAAATAGGGCGTTGTCTTATATTTTTTTATTTTCACAATCTATTTAGATTGTGCCGATTACGGCTAATTAAATATTTTAAAAGTACAGCTATATCCATAAAGTGTGAATAGATAAATTTAAATATAATAACACTTATAAATAATAACGTGAAATCAAAATTTACTACATACTAAAAACACGTGAGTCGATTTAATTATTATAAAATGTAACAAAAAACAAAATTAAAAAAAAACAAATGTAAATTAAAAGTACAAAAATATAGAGTTGATATAAATAAATAAATCAACACGTACTATGACTCTCTTCAAGATCCTCCTCCTCTTCCTCAATATTGATATCATCAGAACTGTCAACACTGTATGGTTTGTCTTCCATTTCCAAAACAGTACAATCCATAAAAACATACACAGTCACTAGTCACTGGTCACTAACTAAACCGGTTACTGACAACCGGCTAGCGAGAGCGCGCAGAGGTATATGAGTTAGTGTGCGTTGTAACTTCGTTATCGAGGGTGCCTTGTGGAGGGGATCAAAGGAGCCGCGTCCGCCAGCGCCTGTGTCGGCTGACGAAGCAGCCACGCACCTCCCACAAGGCGGGGCCTATACTGCTCGGCCTTAGCCATCGATCGGTAATCACCCCGAAATGCTCCAACCACCGTACTATCACATACTCGCAAGGTTCCATCTGTAAACAAATATTCATGACGTTACAACTTTGTCGAATTCAAATGTTTTGTAACTTACGACGTTTCAAATGTAGAGTCGTTAATGCAAATTTTTGGTGACACCGTTGCCCGTAGTTGAAGCTATTAGGTGAGCGAATTGCTTTTATAATTGCGTTCAGGCACGTCTTCATACAAATTGAGCGCTTTGTCGACTCTTTTTTGCTATAATCAGAAATACGGTTAGTGTTCGAAGATTGGTATAATATAAATTTATTATATTTCTTCTATGTTGCGGAGTTGATTTCCGCCACTCTCTGCCCACCCTGCTGTGGCGGGTGTGCGGGTCTCAGCGTGAAGCTGATTTAATTTTGTGTAGATATTATATAAGCATATTTAATTTTAAATAGCGTAGGTATCCATAACAGACAGGTTAAAGCTGAATTGTCCTGTCTTTGTTGTCAATCTATTTGAAAACTAGTACTTTGTTAGATCCGTAGTTATATTTTGGTGTATGTAGATTATTTAATATTTTTTACAAATTAGTTAAACAATCCTACAATTGTTATTAGTTTTCTTATGTTAAATGGTATATTTTTTTAGAGAAAATAAAATATTTGATACCTACAGATTAAAAGTAGGTAGTAAGTAGTGAAATATATATAACTTTTATAAATATTTTTATAATATAGTAAAAATTGAGCTGTAATTCTTTTAAGAATAAAAAGTTACGACGGCATCTATACCTACCAAATTATAGTGGCAGGTTTATTTTTAAATGTAAAGCTATGAAAATATCCAATAATTATGGTACATTTGCCGCTATTATGTATACATATCTATACCATATTAAGAGATTTTTAAATAAGTAGGAACTCTAAAGAATTTAAAAGTTTTTAAATTTAATTATATAGTTAAATTTTGAATAATTTATTGAAGAAAGCCTTCAAGATATTTCATTTCTAAAATATTTTTTTTAAATTATTATTAAGTTAATTTAATATAAGTAAAATTGTTTGTTATACCTAATTTACATAGTAGGTATATACCATTTAATGTAGTACATTACTGAAAAATCTTAACGCAATGGATTTGCGTATTAAATGGTTTATTTACCTGGTTAACTATATCCAAAATCCAAATTTAATACATCCAAAATTATTTTAAAACATGTAATTTGAAAAAAAAAGGAACAAATTAACTAAAACTAACTAGAGTACATATTATATAATATAAATTAACAGAAAAAACCAAATTTCTCAATTTTCCCGATGTACGTAAAGCGATTTTGTTATAACGGACTACTTTTACCTTTTATAATATTTTTGAACACACAAATAATACAAACGATTCACACTAACATTAAAAATGAAAATGTAAATTTGTTTATTATGCTTTCACGCAAAAACTACTAAATCGATTGTCATAAAACTTTAAATACATATACTTAGAACTACTAGAAAAGACATACATTATTATCCTTAAGTTTTAATGTGAAATAAAGTTTAAGCGGGCAAAGAAACGTTTGAGGCTCTAGTAATGAACAACATTGTCGTACGCCCAGAATTGACTCTACACGCTATTCTAAATAGTTATATACTTATTTCTCCTGTAATAATTTCAGTAATTAAAAAGAAATATTAAACTTTTGTTCAAGTAAAACTTTTATTTAAATAAATAAAAATCTTGAATGTAGCCTTGAAATGAAGCCGTTGTGGCGCAGTGGCACAAAGGTGTGACAGTAACACGACGATTGTGGGTACGATTCCTACTCGAGGAAGTGAAATATTTATTTACGTTAATATTTCCATTTTCTTCGCTCTGGTGTCGAGGCAAAGCGCGGCGCTGAGTTCTGCCACTCAACACGCAATGCCTCCAGAATTCGGCATAAAGTGGGGAACGGAGTGTCTTAACACCGAGGTTCCCTCTGCCTACCCTGCTGTGTGCAGGATACAGCGTGAAGCTAGAATTATATAATAAAAACCTTATCAGACAACCATACAAAACGATTTAAGCATATCAAGAGTGCCAATCCACCTCGTTAGAAACACCAAATCTTATGAATTCGATTCGCATCCTCTATATTGCTCAATTAAGGCATAACCTTTCAAAGTGTTCAATGCCGTACGGCCATTTCTTAACCATTAACGAGCTGACTCCTAGACTCAACAAGGTGTCTGGTGGTAAAGCAGCCGTCTCCTTTAACTCAAAGTAAAATGATACAACTGAAATATTAGTATGGAAACGTTTTATTCTTTCAATGACTGTTTAAAGTATAAAATTCTGTGTTCTAGAGTTAGATATGACGTTTTAGACTGTAGTATTTTATATTTGCGTCGGTCTCTTTGATCGTAGCACAAAGAGGGCCGCGTGTCGAGCTCACGTGAATGTTTGCGCGCGCGCACCCAACTCTATATTTGTGACATACGGTTATGTCCACTTTGGAAAGAAGAGGTATTAATGAATCGTATGGCACTATTTGTATTCAATTTACGCAATATATGGTGATATAGTTGATTCAATGTGGAAATTTGTTTTGATTTGTCGCTTGATTCGTTTTTATGTTTATTTTTTTTTAGCACGAAATTTATTTCGCTATGATATTTTTTAAGATATTTTGAATAGATATTCGCATTACCAAAGAATCACTTCTTGTTTTTAATGTATTTCTGTTGGTCAAAATCTATAATCTCTGACCTAACACGTCTGGTATATGTTACTAAGTAATTAAACAAACTACATCATAGGTCATTCAGCATTATAATAATATATGTGAAGGTAACTTGCGTTATGAATTATAAAATATTATAATGATTAATATGTGTAAATGTTACCTTTATGCACTAAACTTAAATATATTTCGAAATAAAACATATGTAATACAAAAATACTACCAAATCTCAGAAAGTGGGAAACGGAGTGTCTTAACACGAGGTTCCCTCTGCCTATCCTGCTGTGTGCGGGATACAGCGTGAAAACATCTAAAAGAAAGCTTAATTGTTTTTTTATTCAAGATATTCAAGGCCAGCTAAGTATTATGCATCATATTTCTTATATCTAGTTTCGCTGTCATAAGAAAATACAATAGTTAGTACTTTCCTTACTTTAATATTGTAATATATAAACAAAAATGATTATTCAATTGAATTTTAAATAACCATATTTGAAACGTTGATTCGGTTTTTAACATAATTTAACGCATCAAAGAGAGATCGCATTAAATACCCCATCTCAGTGTACCCTCTAAGTTTTCAATAGCATTTTAAATATTTGGAGCTCGATTCGAAAGGTAATTTTATTTAAACTGTAAATGTACACGTATAATATAATTATATCGAAATATAATTTGTGTAGCGTGGTCGTCGGGGCACAGGGGCACAAGCGAGCGAATGTAAACGCGACGATTCTGGGTTCGATTCCCACTACCACGAATTAAATACTAAATATTTTAATTTCTTCACCCTAAAAAAAAGGTAAAAAGGTAAACTTAGCCTTAGCTCATGTGCAGGCAAAACTTTGTAACACTCATATACCTACCTATCAATTTATTACACAATAATTAATAAATCGTAAATAATTATACAGATTATGTATGTATCGATTAGGTATTCTAAATTGCTTGAGAGCCTAATTAATACTATACGGTTTCTATGACATTACATAATTAAGACTTTTAACAAATTATAATATAATTGATTAAAGATGTAATTAATTCTATAAAGAGGCCGGTCATGGTGCAGTGGTACAACCGTGTGACTGTAAACTGCAACAGGTTATGGGTTCGATTCTCACTAGAGGAAATTAAATATTTAATATTTTTATTTCTTCGCTCGGATGTCGAAGCAAACCGCGACCTCTCCAGAAATCAGTGAAAAGTTGGGAGCGTAGTGTTTTAACACGTAACATGCGTGATACAGCGTGAAGCTGAAAACAAAATTATCATTTTTAGTATACCACTTTCCAATTGGCCTTCAAATAAAATTATTATTGATTTATTACAGTTGAGATTATTACTTAATAATTTCTAATTATCGTCATTTTATCATGTAATTATATCAGTTAAAACATTATCGTTAATTATTTTATAATTATAAATAATGCAATGACATACAAAGTGTTTTATTAACAATAGGTATGTTTTTTCATCATCAGGATAAATCAGGTTCAGGGGTAGGTCAGGGTAAAAACTAGGGCTAAAACTCTTCCATTTGCCACTTACAGCCGAATTTTCGAAGCATTACGTATTAAGTGACGTAGCTAAGTAAGTCACTCGAGTGGAAATCGAACCTACAACCGTCGCCTTACAGTCACAGGCTAGTTTAGTTTAGATATTATTTCCTTGAAAATTGTTTTAAGTACATTGCTATATAAAATTTACTATGACTGACTTCTATTGTATGTAGCTATAGCTTTTATTACCAATAAAACATTATCAAGAAAAAAAAGCAATAATAATTGTGAAAATTTTTCTTTTATGCTAAATACTTTAGTGTAATTAAGAACTAATCCACCAGGTAAAGTCACCAAAGCACACAGGAAGACAGCAATCAGCCCGTTCCTCTGTGAACACCGACAAAACAAAAGGACCGACAGTGTCAGTAAAGTAAATAATTGTTTACAATAGAAATAATAGTATTAAGGCGCCTCAGTTGCCACTGTTAGTTTTATAACGCCGACGCCATCAACAACGAATACCTAAACAATGGATCACGTTCGAGCAGTTTCTGATAATTGATAACACGCGAGGCTAACCTTACAGCACTTTGAACTTTCTTAGAACTTGCCTTGTATAATAAAAGGGCTAGAAAGAAAATAAAAATATGTTTGGTTATAGATATAGTTATAATGTATATATATAAAGAGATATACAGATATATACATAGATAGCTATTGAATCAGACCCTAATGTATTTCAGCATATTTATTTTTAAATGCAAAGTGACACATTAATTCTGCAAACAGCTATTAGTAAGTGATAAAAAAAAAACTATCAATATCAGCTTTATATTTTGTTTCCTATTTTCCACCCCGTTTGTTTTGAGGTATTTCTTGTTAAGTGGCGGATATAAAAGGAAAGTGAAAATATCCAAAATTATTTTAAAACTAACTAGAGTACATATTATATAATATAAATTAACAGAAAAACCCAATTTCTCAATTTTCCCGATACCATAATACAAAACAAATCAAATCAGCTTCACGCTGTATCCCGCACACAGCAGGGTTGGCAGACGAAACCTAGTGTTAAGACACTCCTTTCTAAAGGCATTGCGTGTTGAGTGGCGGAACTCAAGCGGCTGCGCTTTGCTTCAACACGAGAGCGAAGAAACGGAAATATAAATTCAAACAAATATTTCATCGCTTCGAGTGGGGATCGAACCCACAGCCAGTCTGTTTTACAGTCACATTTTGTGCCACTGCGCCACGACTGGCACTGGCACAACATTATCCTCGCATTAAAACCGTCAATTTGCAATCCAAATGATAACACACCTAACATCGATTAATGTGACACATTCTCCATTATGTTAAAACCTGACAATACACAGGTAGTAGTAGATAAATAATATACCAAAGTGTCTGATAAGCGATCAAAGAGACCGACGGCTGATAACGGTAGATCAGAAACGCCGACAACCGTTACGGTAGCCGATATAGACGCTAATATTTTTATAGCCAATACCTTTGATCTTGTACGGTGTTACGTAAAATGTCTTAATTTCGGATGTTAAGTGTTTATTTCTGTTTTTGTTAATATATATATTATTAGTAATATTTTAAAATATGATAGCGATGGCGTGATAGTGACAGCTATCTAATTTTGATATTCTTTTCTCCGTCAACGGACGTGAAGTAATGATAGTCTGCTATTACAGAATTTCGGTTATATTATAAAATCACTTGAATCGTGAAGTTCACACTCCTACAAATAAAATATCACTGCTCCACGAAGGCTTCTTACAATTTGTTTTTCTGTAGAAAATGTTATTATTTGATTGAAATCTGGATAAGTAAACTATACGTAGAATATAAATAAGATATTTTAATTTTATCTTTATCACTTAGCTTATCAATCTAATACTAATAAATATGTAGTAATTTTGGTTATAATTTACAATAAAACGATACAATTTAATAAAATCTATTGCGTTTAAATTGTACATAATTTATTATACTGTAGGAACCTACTGTACAGTATGAAAAAAGTCTTATGACTCATGAAATATTTTTATCCTTGTCAACTTTGGGGGTATCGTCAGTACATATATATCATCATTTTAAATAACTATGATAGTATAAACTTCCCACGATTTTTGTAAAAAATCTCCGTAAACTAGTCCTTGTATCTTATTCCTCATATGGGTTGCTTGTGCAAAACATATTAAAATAGTAGATCTAACCTATATATTATCTAATTCTATGACATTATCGTATAAAGACACCAATAAAAGTATCAAGCGTGTCAACTCTATTATGACAGTCATTATCGAAACGGGCGTATCGCTGCAATGCATGATTCCCCGCTTTGTGGTACAATAATAATAGTTTTTTTTTCACTTTCACGCTCTATCCCGTATGTATCAGCAAGCTCAGGCAGAACTCAATGCCGCGGTTTGCCTTGTTACTACAGTAGAGAAATGAAAATATTATATTAATAAAAAGTAAATTGAATTTCTTCGAATTCGAATGGGAATTTGAGTTGAACTTTTCCTGCAATGCAAAACGATTCTTATGATTTAACATAACATAAGATTTCAAAAAAAACATACTATTGAAAAGTGTTCTTTCATACTTTTTTTAGGCTTTAATTAATTATTTCTATGTGTTGAGTGGCAAAATTCAACACAGCACTTTCTTCAACACCAAAGCGAATAAATCAAAATATTCAATATTTAATTTCTTCAAGGGCGAATCAACCCCACAACCTCACTTCACATTGTCACGTTCTCACATTTATGTGGGGAACGGAGTGTCTTAACACTAGGTTCCATCTGCCTACCCTGCTGTGTGCGGGATACAGAGTGAAGCTGATTTAATTTAATTAAGATTTTATTTATAAATATAATAAAAATACGCTTCAGCCTATCACATGTAACATCCAGATTAAATGGCGGCGGCTAATGTGTCGGTGTTGTAGTGTAATGGAACTGGCATAATCAGCAGCCAGGAGTGCTTTCAGTTGCGATATCCTTCATATAGATAGATAATCACGGTCATAGATGTATAATAACTTCCATATGTGTTTATTAATAGGTTTTTTTTAAACAGATAAAATAAAGAGATGAGGAAATGTACTTAATGTTTGGATCGTGTGTGCAGGTTAGGCAGAGGGATCCTAGTGTTAAGACACTCCGTTCCCCACTTTCTGCCGATTTCTGGAGGCATGGCGAGTTGATTGGCAGAACTCACGTCACCCTTTGCCTCGAGACCAGAGCGAAGAAATGTAAATATAAATGTAAATAAATATTTCACTTCCTCGAGTGGGGGTCGAACCCATAACCGTCGCATTACAGTCAACTCTTGTGCTACTGCGCCACGACGGCCTCATACAAAAATAACAGCTGTTGTTAGATGCGCTACAAATAATGTTTTCAAATATTGAAGAGCTTCACGCTTTTTTTCGCAAAGCGGGATAGGTAAAAGCAACCTAGATAACCTGCCAAGACAGTCTGGTCTCCATTTTCAACTCTTCTTAAAGTTAGATGTTTGCTTTGATGTTTTATTATCACATTTCAGTTCGATATTCAAGTTGTTTCTTAAACTTTTAGCCATTAAAGTTAGTTTCAATTTTGGGGCAGATTCCTTTGTATTTCTGAATGTAGGGTACATTTTATTTCAGTTAAAGCTGTTAACAGTACGTAAAACAAACTGGAATATTACATCAGTGCAAAAAAATACACGTCTTGGGTGGTCGCATGTGGCGTCACTGTGTGCTAAAACTTTTATAGTTTACTCCACATTTGTGACAATCTAAAAAGGACTCTATTATTTATGGAATATAGTAAATTTCACATTAACATATCCATTATATTTCTACTCCCATCTAAGCCAAATATTTACTTTACTTAGTTTATGAATGAAATTTTCAAACCTCAAAATTTCTACCTTGGTATTATTGAATGATACCCATTATTTTAGAGTTATTGAAAAAAAAATGGGGTGGACTGCATGACTAAGTGTTAAATATAGTTATAGTTTTCGTCCATATATATATATAATATTTCCTATTTTATATATTTTATATATATATAGATATATAATATTTTCGGCAGTAACTTTAAAGATTTGATTTGCTTATTGTATAGAGTAGAGATTGTATACAGAGATTTGTTTAAGAGTACCCTCTCACTGTGTCTTCCCTTACGCACTTCATGCCCCCGCGCCGCGACTAGCCTCAACAATAATTATTATTCTCTAAAAATATCGAACTGTTAATCACTATGATATCCAGAAAAAAAAATCGATTATGTATGTCAACACTCATTTTTTTTTTAGGAAAACTTACTTTTCACAAAACCTTAGATGTATAAGAACATATTCATTCAACTATAAAATCATTTATTCCCATTTTGTCACAGATCACACCCTAGTGGGGTGTTATTTGTCACTCAACTACTAAGAGCTTTCGCACTTCAACTAGCGCTGTATGATAGCTTAAAAAGCGCAAAATAAAATGAAAAAAAAAATTATAATAAAATAAATTCCATAGATTTTGTGTGACGCAATTACATGCATTTTGACTTTCATAGAATTGGAAGGCTACTTCTATACGCAGACCACACAACGTTTAATTTTTTGCTATAATACAATTGTCACCTATAATTTGATGTGGATTACGACATGTTTATAAACCAATATATATCTTGTACCATCGATATTAAAGTTGAAAATTGAAATTAATATAACTTTTAATTGTCAATACTTGAGTTTTGAATGTTTACAATGGGAAGTCTTTGTAGGGCTGTTGTAAGTTATCGAAATGTAAGTATAAAGTTCTATAACATGTATATTTTTTTATATATTATTTGTGAACTTCAATGCTTTATATTGCAAATTAAAGTGTAGTCGTCTTGGCGCAAGCTTATGATGGACGTGATGGTCTCGGGCTTGATTCCCAATGGGGGGTTTGAGTAAGTATTTATTATTATAATATTTTCATTTTTTCCCTCTGCGGCGGAAAGTGGAGAACTAAAGATGAATAGAGCTAATACACTAAAGATGAAAAAAAGAACGGAGATGTACTGACATATAACTCTTGTAAAATATAAAACCTTAAAGTCTGATGGCGTATTTCACACCTCAACAAAACATCTTTTTTTAATACTTTTTAGAATACACACTAGAAATTGATCCAACTGTACTTACCAAAATAGCGATATCAATTAAAAGTAATTGAGATCGCTATTTTGGTATACTAACTATTGTAAATATAATGTATTACCGTTAGAAACAACTTAAAAATAACTTTTAAACACAAATTAGTTCAGAGTTAACTTAACATAATATAAAATAACAGTTTCGCAAACAATCTGTACAGTAACAGAAAGTTCTGCAAATATAGTTCAAATTAAAGGAAGTTATTCCGGACAAAGGACCACTAACTGTCGGCATTCTTTAACCGGAGTAACGGAAAGAAAGTAGCGGGTTATAAAACTATACAAAACGCACCATAAAGTTCCTGAACCGTTCTCTAACTGTAGCAAATGAGAAAAAAAAAACACGTGGAAAGTGTCTGTCTTTGTTGTCCTATAGAAATATTACACTTTAAATGACTATTTTGAATGTCTTTTTTTATTATTTCTTTAAATTATTATTTTTTCATATGAACAGTTCTAAGGGTTAAGTGTGATTTTTTTTTCTTACAAGAAGTGCTGTTGTGGAGTAACAGAAGTTTTTTTTTACTTCAAATTATTAAATTAGTGTCATTTGAAATTGCCTTATAGAATTAGACATATCCAAACTGTTGCAACATTCAGTTCGGTCATTTAACACGCAATGAATCGGCGGTAAGTAGGGAACGGAGTGTCTTAATACTAGGTTCCCAGGTTCCCCCTGTTAAATCAATTACGTGCGGGATCCAGCGTGAGGCTGAAAAAAAAACTATTCCACAATTACCCGTAACTATCGTAAACTTCTAAAAATTTAATCACTCTCTAAAACTTAACACTTAAAATACTCTTATCTATACTTATTTTTGGCGACATGTAACGTGTCAAACATATGAGTGCGAAGTATTATATAATATTTTAAGTGGAAGATAACAAAGAATAACTTAACTAAATCCTTACACATATATATATACCTTTATTAAATATGAATACAATAATATAAATTATATATTATTGATATATTTATGTACGTCACTTATTTGTTTTATTAGAAGCATTCTGGCATTCATTACCGAAATTTGGTAAAAAGTGAGGAACGAAAGTGTCTTAATAGGCACGGAATATTTTAACACTAGGTGCCCAGGTTCCTTCTGTCTACTCTGTTATTTGCGTGGTGCAATGTGAAGCTAAAAAATAAGAAAAGTTACAATTTCAATATACCTAAATACAAAAGGAAAATTTGTATATATAATTTTGTTTCGTCAATATATACATCTATCTTATAAAAATATGATAATTATATCATATTTTTATAAGAAGGTGTTATAAAAAACTTTATTAAATTGTTAAATTTATATAATTTTGTAACTATTAAATAATTATATAGGCCCATCTCTCTTCATAAAAGAAATTTATATTAACAAAAGGCCAATTTTGCACGTTTTATTGGTCATTTAAAATTTAAAAAGTTTATTTTTTATCAAAATTTCACAAACCGTTTGCACAATGACACAACAGATAAAAAAAAAGAAAGAAAGCTGCAGAAATGTTTTCTAATTTCGCCTACAATATTGCGTTTTATATGAGTTTTTAAGCGTCTTTAACGTCGCAAAAATACCAGCGACGTCTCAAAGAGACCGCTAATGGCAGAGCAGTTCACAAATCGGAAGTTTACAATCTATAGAACAGTAGGAAGAAATTAGTTTATTGTGTTGAAGAATGGATGTTTATGACCGCTATTTGAACCCCCATTGAGTGTCGCATTACAAATTGTTTTAAAAGTTACCGATGGGTTCAATGCTTATTCTTTTAGTTTAAGCACACGCGCCGGTTGTAGTTTTTTTCTAAATTTCGAACTTTTAGGTACCTGCTACGTGATTTTAATATGTAAAATGTGTTATATTATGCAATTGTTTTCTGTATATATATATAATTGAGTATAGAGCTGTCTTGAAGCTTACACTTATTTACAAATGTAATAATGAATGTTTGTTCCACTTTTACGCAAAAAGTAATAATAACTTATATCAGAATCACGAGTGAAGCTTTTTTAGGTGATATCCTGCATATAGGATATTGAGGACCTGGAACGAGTGAGAATTTAGTAGTAAGACACTTCGGTCCACACTTCCGGACTAATTTTTAAGACATTACATGTCATTTGTCTTTTAAATGAGCTATTCAATTGGAAATCGAACCCACAACCGTAACGCTGCCAGCAACACACTCTGTCACGATATCCAAAACTAATTAAAACTAAATTAATCTAAATCAGTATTTTCGACAAAAAAATCTATCACAAATCACGTTTAATGATACAATCTTAATTCCACACAAAAAAAAAACCCCTCGGCCTCTGTTATAACAATATTTCCTCCCCTTACAAGGGTGTAATGGAACTAATTTGTTGTTCAAACAGGGGATGCTCAATGCCCAAACGTTATGCTGGCGTTAATTCGACCATCTTATAATTGAACTATTCATATAAATTCACACCCCTTATTTCTATATAGTTAAGATCTGTTTTTGATTATCTTTGAATTTACCAATAGAATTACTGTTTACAATTTAAGAATACATCTCATAAAATAAGCAGTGATCGTATTCCAACGTGATAAAGCTCAATTTTACACGTTAAATGTTTTTTCAATAACTTCTAAACCTGGTAATGGAAAGCTGCAGGACATTCATTTGACACGTACCGAAGGCAATTGTCACTCGTGTTATATACAAAAAGCACATAATAAATTACTATGCAATCGTGATTTCTGCTCCGTGGACAGGATATATTTTAATGGTCAACTCTGTGTCCTGTTGTGGGATGATCTATTATCTTGTATTAAGTGACATTAAAGTTTTAATTCAATGCCTAACGCTTTTACATTCCTAAATAAATACAGTCGTGATATAAGAATTTGTCACAGTTACTTTACACATAGCAGGGTATGCAGAGAGAACGTAGTGTTACGACACCCCGTTACTCACTTTCAGTATTCTATATATTGATATTATTTTCTATTAATTTATATATGGAAGAAAAAATGAAGAATAATAAGATATTTATTAACGATGAACTTCAAAAATAGCCTATTGTGATAAAAGATATTAATTCACATTCCTATCACATATAGATAGTACTAAACCGATTTACGTGAAACTTTTCATTATTCATTCATCAATTCAATAGGAATAATATGTCCTACATGTACAAGTATGATAAAGCTATGATCTCATAGTTTTTTAAATTATTTAATCTGTTTGATTTTATTTCTGTTATATTATTTTGTTGTTTAAACTATAATATAACGAATAAAATTACCTGATATATTTCAATAATAATTTAGAGGCACTCAATGTTAACTTCATACAGTTACAGATTAAATATATTTTTTCCGAGAGACATTATTATTAATTGAGCAATACTCAAATTTTACTAAAAATCTTAGGTAGTTTACAAAAAAAAACTATATTGTTATCTGTAAACATTAAAAACTTAAATTTCTATATACAATGTTTTTCCTAAATTTTAAGGCATTCATCTCTAAACTTACTATTTATTGATTTTGCAAAGAAGAAACTGCTAATAAAAAAAAAAGAATTAAAAAAAATCACTAACAGTTTCTTGAAATCGCCAATTAGTTGAAGTGTAGTAGGCTTTTATAGCAACCCTTTCAGCAACCAAAAAACAAAAATATAATTTGTTTAAAAAACCATAGAAATTTTATTAGTTAAAGGGTTTTTTAAATTGCAAACATAAAGTAAACACATAATGCTCTAAAACTGTTCGCAATAAATCGCGTAAATGTTTTCCTAAAACGTTAAAGTTCAGGAATGATGAAATGAATGAAAGAAAGAACCTTTAAAAATCCAACTTTTTTCATAGTTACCTAAAATTTCTCTGAAATAGAGTTCAAAATATAACTCTCCTATTAACTCTTCAATATTTACACTTTTACAGTGAGGACCGTATAGTACCAACGGTATAACAATTGCAACGGTGAAAATGGGACCGCTAAATGTATCAAAGAAGAAAGAGTTGCATTCGTTTGTTCAAAATAAAGGCTTTGTTCTCTTCCTATGCGAATGGAGATCATAAATAACCTTCTGAAAGGGTAGAGAAAGAGTAATTAGAATGTAAAAGTGAAATTCTGTTTGCATTTACTATTAGTTACGCATATTTTTCAAAAGTCACTACTTTCACTGGGGCATTTCTCTACACATTTTAGATTTATTGTCTCATATATTCTATTAGGTGTACAATAGATTTTACTTTCCCGTGATTGATGATTCCATACATATGAGAAGAAAATATATCGATGTAACGATAGAATTTAAGCACTTGTATTCGATTCGAATACTTGTTAGGTGACACTTGCAAACGGGTCAATTTGAGCTTTCAAGATTTCACATAAGCTAACGCACGCACTAACACGGCAAGTCAAATAAAAGCGTGTAAAACAGGTAATGGATTGAAGAGATATTATTTACGTTCACATTATTATATTAAATATTTCAATGACATAAAATACATAAACGTTTAGAGTTGTTCATATTTTCATTATGTTGCAGGCACATAAGATATACGATGTATATAATATTTTGAGAATTTGATATATATTTTTTTCTAGTAGCAAAGTCTGTCACATTAAAAAAGTAGTAACATCTGTCACATAAAAAAATCCTTGTTTAGTGAAAACAGTTTAACCTACGAAATCGAAATTTTTTGGCCAATTTTAAAAAAAATAAAAATTCACTTACTGTATATGGTACAACAATTCGTCGAAAGTAAGAACTGTTAACTACCATAGAAGTCTGCTCCAATAAACTGAACCAATTTTGAATATTTATTGCTACTCATAAATTAAGTTAAAAAAACAAAACAGGTTAACTGTCGACAGAGCGTTGTATAACGGAGTTTAAAAGTGACAAATATTTCCAAAAGAAATCGTTCTAAGAATTTAGAAACCGAAATTTTGACAAAATGCGGTGTAACATTCGATTGTAGTCGGGACGCGTGGGGCGTAAGCGTGCCTGTTGTGACCGTTCTCAAAAAAGTAAACAAAAAATACACACCAATGTAATTATGGCGTTAAAAGCGCGGATAACTGTAGCCTGACGGGGTTCTACGACAATAGATGGTCACGCATACTCTCTTATGTTCTATCTACGTTGTCTGTTTCCCATTTTACATTATTAGGCTCTTTAATTTTTGGAACGGTATAGCCAGCACTTTTGTCTGCTGAATTTATAGAAAAATTGAAAAAAAAAATGTCAAGGAAATAGTGATATTATTTAAGTATGAAGTCATTCTATTGTTCATTACTTTATACTGAAAGGACGATAAGTGGAAAGATATCATCTATGTGTCACGTCACCAAAAATATTTAATTGTTTTGGTTAACAATTTTTATATATTATGTAAGTGGAAACCACTTGTTTATATATTAAAGACTATGGTAATTAAATAATAAGAAATAATTTAAATGACCTTGAGTAATGTTTAAAAAATATATTTTCCCTGTCATTAAAGGTATTTATTTGATATAGCAAAAGAGAAAATAGTTTCTTTAAAAAATTCTATGTCGAAATCTTAAATTTTATCTTCATATTCTATCAATTTTAAATTCTATTCATTTAAACAGAAACATCTATAAATACAATAATATATATACCTACGTTTTAGTTATAAGAATCGATCATTTTCGATAGCGTTTCAGTAGAAACATATGAAGTTTGCAAAAAAATATTAACACATGTTGAAATATGAATCTAAACACCTTACAGTCCGTCACATTTCGGTAGCTTAGATACAAATGAATTCATCGAAATGTCAAAAGATAATCCTGCATGGTGCAAATTATACGTGAAATTAGCTGTCGAAAAATATGAAATTCCTGCTCCTGATGACGGATCATTAGTGCCGTGATATATTAATTAGTAGCTGGACTGATACGTTTTGATACTTTAAATGTTAGAATAAGAGGAAGAGACCGATAGTGGAGTTACAAATGTTATACTGAAATATTTTAAACTGGTCTAAGTCAAATAAACATTTTTTTTAGCTTTTTATTCTCTATTTTAATTTTACTTTATTTAGCTTGAACTTTCAAAGCTTCTCACTTTGTAGTTCTCTAGGTCAGCACTGTGAGCTAAATTAATTATTTTTGTATATATTAGTACGATTTAATATCATTTGATTGATAGAAATATCCTGGATAAAAATAAAGGTGCGCAATTTCAATATCATAAAAAAAATATATATGTTATGTTACTGGTCTCCAATTATTTTTTTTATTTGTCCAAAAAAAATATTGGAGACCACTCGTGACGTAGGAGTACAAAGTGTAACAAATAATGTTGCGCTTAGTTGTGAATTCGATTCCCATTAAAGGATATGAAATACTTAATACAAAAAAAATACGCTATTCAAACCCACAATATGTAGGAGGTGTGACAATCAAAAAAACGTATCATCGCCGGCGATCGTCATTACGATCGCCAGCGAGTGTTATCAGTTATCACCGCCAGATGCCAGACGCCCACCGATCGAGTTTCAATTTTATTTTGTTTTAATCACACCCGTCCTGGGATTCTGGTGAAGCACTGGGCTTATCGCAATTTTGTATTAAATTGTTGTATTACAGTTTGAAATTAAAATATTAATTTTGACTATTATTAAAATGCTTAATATTTTCATTTTCTTCGCTTTGCTATCAAGCCATAGCGCGGCGTTGAGTTCCGCCACTCGACACGGAATCCTTCCTGTGTGTGGGTACAAAAGATATCAACATTTTAGAAAATTGTATTATATTTAATATGCTTGAGCTTATTTTGTTATACTTAACTTTTGTAAAATTATAGATAGTTTTATATAGAAATTTCTACATTGTAAGCTTTCATCGCTATATTTAATTTCCCATTCTGTCCGTGTAATAATAATTATAATATTTTTTTAAACTGTTAAAGTTATACAGTTTATTAACAAATGATTCTAAAAATATGTGCATCTATAGATAAATATGTCATAAAACATGTAGAAACCTTTTAGTGAGATTCAAGTGTCAAAAATAAATACGCGTCCTCTAAAAATTGAACACCTACCCTGTGAACATTTTCACTCCTTTATCGCTTTTTCAAGTAGAGTGTGAAATAATGAAGTGGTGATAAGAAGCTGGATGTTGCTTTAATTTTTAGCTTACTTTTTTAACTTTAACTTAAAAACTTAGCTTAGTTTAAAACGATGAAACTAAGTTAGTTTTATACATTGTTGAAAATATCTTTCTCGAAAATAAGGTCTTTTTTTCGATAATAACAAATGAATCTCATACCGCCTCATACATCCTACCGTTCAAACGGATGCATACGCTATATGCGGAAAAATGCATTATGCAACCACGCGAAGATTTCGGAGTGTCTTGATAATACTTTCTCTCTGTCCACTATGCTATTTGCAAAAAATACGTGAAACTTTAAATATTTCTAACATTTTTATTACTAAAACATGACTAAAATTCTCATATGCTAAGTGCGTAAGTGCGCAGCTATCTCTATAGTGAATGACTTCGAGATAACGCAACAGCGGCCGACATGTGTTTCGCGTTTTAAAGAATTTAAAGTAGTTTTAACTACGATTAGCTTGTCACGCTACTTATGTTCTGAGGGTAGTTTTGAAATATGTTTGGTTTTTTTTTAACGTTTCATTTTCGCTTTATGATGAAAGAGTAATGGAATCGTTTCGAATTTTGATTTATAGTTTTTTATTTGTATGTTTGTGTGATCGTAAGTACTAACTATAAATAATTATGTATAGCTATTTAATATATTTTGAATAGATAAAATTAAACATCTATAAGTAAAATTTGATATTTCATAATTGTCGTGTGATGCAAAAGACAACGCGGTGTTATATGATGTTATGTTAAATATAGATTTAATATAGATCTATATTTTTTTTGGAAATGGTAAAAAAAAATGAAAAAAAATCGTAAAAGACTTAAAAGAACTTTCTCAAAGTAGTTTTATGCCAAGAGAAATATTAACAAAAGTAAACCAATCAACACGAAATGCCTCCAGAATTCCGCGGAAAGTGGAGACCAGAGTGTCTTAATACTAGGATCACCCTGCTACACGTGGGATACAGAGTAAAGCTGAAAAAAAAACACATCAACAAAAAAGCACATGTCTATTTAAAAAAATATCTTCAAAATCATCCACAACCACGTAAAGGGTTCTAACAAAAGGCTCGTTCGCCGAATTGTCAAAACTATAAATTTTATTTGGGAGTCACCGTAAACGTCAATCACTGAAATACTTTAGTTATTTTCAAAAAAAAAAAAACAAATTTTCCTTTCACCTTATTACTAAGGTATAAGGTTCAGTTTACGATATATATATATTGTTTATATTACAAAGTAGCATGGTTAACAAAACACACTTAAAGCAAATCGAGCTATAAACATTTAATTTCGTAAAGTAAAAAATTAAACGTAATTGTTTTCTAAAGGCGTTGTAAAACCGAGCGATTCCAAATCGATTTTATTTATTATTCAAATCTGAAAGGGTGGCAATGGCTATAAAAACGGAAGGTCGAATTTACGAGTGGTAATATATTTAAATTTGTATAAATTTATAAAGTTTCATATAGTGGTGTGAAAGGCTGTTGTGTTGTCACCTGCTATACAGCAGAATAGGCAGAGTGAACCTGGTGGAACAGACCACACTTTTTGCCCTGATTGTGGTGATAGTGCGTTACCATTAGACATCTTATATATAGAATACCTCCCAGTTATTTCCATTTTACAATACTACGCGGCCGTTGAAGTATGTAAAATCGAATCCGTCATTATCAGTACGAAGTCCAAAGTATTTTTTTCTCATTTTTTTAAGTAAATTTCAATATTATTCTATAAAAGTCATAACATTAAGGCATTTGAAACAAAAAGTAGTTTCTCAGTAACATAAAAAGTCTTGTTTTTCCTCGCCTCGCCTCGCTTCGCTTCGCTTCGTCAGTAATAATTTTAAATGGTTTTCCGTTGTTAACAAAACAGCGCATGAGCGTCGCATTGTGTTCCTTTTGTTTGTTCTCTTGTTTGTTTTGTTTGTACTAATGTGTCCACGTTAATTATATGTGCCATAGAATAACGAGTCTTTTTTTTTTGGAAATTGCGTCAATTTTTTTTATTCAGGAAATAACTTTAAATAGAATATATTCATTATATACATTTTTGGTACATACAGACTTCCTCTGTAGACCTGGCTATATGCGAGAGATCGCTAAAATAAAATTGTGCTTATACAATTTAATCCTGGAGAGAAACATTTACAATTTTTTTAAAACATTTTTTTAGTAAGAAAACAGACTTATATATATAAAATATATATAAAATAATTTTCTAATTGAATGAAGTTTTAATTATTACAATTGGTTTACATTCAGATTATTAGATTGCATTACATATCACACTATGGTACATCTCAACCTAATAACAACGTGTGAAAAAGGATTTGCTAGGTACTAAATTTGTTGATTATTTTTAAACCTCCTTCGCAAAAGAAGAGGTATTTAAATTGTAGTGTGACTTAACTGTATGTGTGTTTATCTGTGGCACCGTAGTTCCTAAATTAATGAACTGATTGGGGTTGGGTGTTTTTAAATCGATCTTGATTGTTTATCTTATTGGCTAGCTATGTCTTATGAAAATGGCTATATATGTCTTATGAAAATTGAAAATAACATTTGAAAATATACAAGCATTTTTCCAAAACAAGGTTCCTACAATTTTCTAAAGTAAACCAACGTAGGTCTACCTTAGAAACTAATAAATTAATAACTATTTTTGAATTATCTGTATGGCATTTCCAAGAGCCACTCTGTGCCGTCCCGTACAAATAGCGACGCATTTAACGCGTGTTATATAGCGCTTGCAATGATCTTTGTTTTTGCACCCCGCTGATGCTGGACGAATTTATTTAAGTATCGTTATCACGTAACGTGTATTTATATTGAGATAGTTAACTTTAACTTGCAAGTGTATGAAAATTAATAATAATTTTATATATATTATGTTCTTTTTTTTCCTTATGTTTCTTAGAAATAACAGTCAGTACAAGTGTTATTTTGGTTATACAATTACTTCTTTATAGATTGAATTTATTCTAAATAGGTAAAAGCAAAAAATATATATATTATATACAGTCTAATATGATTCATAATGGGTTTTCATGTCTGCACCAACCGACCGACATGAAACAAGGGTATCTATTATTATAGCAAAAAATATATATATATTTACAACAAAACTTATTTCGCTATACAATTAGAACATAAATATTTAAATTTTTTACACTACCTCACCTAAAAATATTTGAAATTTGGACGTAACTAGTCAAAAAACAACTCAAATAACGCAATAAACGCTAAGTAAAAAGCTCTGAGAAGTCGACTATTAAGCAAGACTGTCCTTCCGTTACGATCCGTAAAGAATTGTCATATTTTTGTATTATTTTTGCCTTTGTTCATAATAAATGGTTTTACAGCCCCGGCGCGTGGACGGAGCACGCCACGGTACCCGCCGTTTAAAAAACAAACTAAAACTGCGTTTCTTAGATCTGACGACGTTTGCTTTTTGCTATCTATAGTTATTATTTTAAGGTGATTTAAATACTATATTTTTTTGGTATGCAAACGCTAGAAAGTTTCCTAATACGTTAATGTCGTATTCGGTGGTGAAGCGAAGCGCGTCGTTGATTTCCGCCAATCAACTCCAGAATTCAGGGAAAAGAGAAGAACGGAGTGTCTTTGCACTAGGTTATCTCTGCCTACTCTGATGTGTGTGGGATACAGCGTGAAGCTGACAAAACTTTGCTCTACGTATATTTTGCTTTAACACGGGCCAAGTGGAAGAATCCCGTAATAATTCGCATTTCACAGAATTAAAATGTCCCACGATCATTTCAATTGATAAACATATTACCTATGTGTTAAGTAAATATTAGCTAGTACGTAAATTTCGCGATAACGCAGTTAGTTCGTAAAGGAAATATTTTCTTTAAATAGTAATATAAAAACTTGAAATAATAATAATGTTTTCGTTCTCTGCCTTCCACTAATTAAAAGGATTTTTGTACGATCGTCGAATTCGTTGTAGTTATTCATTGAATTATATTTTTAGTATTTGCTATTGTAAACATTATATATTTTGAACATGCGTCAACAAACTGTTTGGATGATAAAATGTATTCAGATATGAGATAATATTAAGTAATAATATCTATAAATATATCCACGTGAGATGTTGTACCTATAGTCTATATCTACACATTAAGCTTGTATAGATAGAGACAGCTTAAGCTCACATCAATGTAATCAGGCCTTATAACAAGTAAAGTTGTTTTTTGGAAGAAATTAAAATTACCTATTTTATATTATAATTGTTATTATATCTACTTTTATGCTTCACGTTTTATTCTGCATAAGGCAGAGTAGACCCAAAGAGCCAAGTTAAGTTAAGAGTGGGGATCGAATTCACAATCTTCACATTTACCATATATTATTCCATATTCCACCATGTCACAATAGCCTCTAAAACTATTTATTTTTCTTTTACTTCAATGTCACATTCTGCCTTGTTACCAGAGCGCACAGATGAAAATATAAATAAATAAAAATCCATTCACTCGAATAGAAATCGAACTCAGAACCTTCGCGTTATAATAGTCACATGCTTATACCACTGCGCCATGATGGCCTCTAGAAATATACCTATATAGTATATTGTTTATTTTTGTTAATATTTACAATTTAAGATAGCTGTATTCACGCTACCGTATCTTCTGCGTGGAAACCGAGTGATCTTCTTATCAGTCAAGAGTCACACTCGATAGGTCACCAATGAAGGCGGTTTTTTTATTATATTTCACTACCAGATTAAGGTTTCTTTACTAGCATCGATAATAACATCTAAAATTCTTTCATTTGAGCATATCATTTGTATTTAGCGGTTTTAGGCTTGTTTATTCCATAGTAAGATGGTTCGGAATATTTATTTTAAAAAAATAAAATGAGGTTAATCAGAAGTCTCAAGACCATTCTCAAGACTTTTGAGGCTAATATTTTTCAGAATTTAATCACAAATGTAAAGTTTTCAGTTCTAGGTTACACAGAAATACCCTATTTATTTTGATTCTCTTAATAGTATAGAAATACGCATTTTTTTCGAAACGCCCATATATATAGAATAATAGTATATTATATACTATTATACCTATAAGTTAAGTAAGTATAATTAGGTCATACTGATATATTTTTAGAATCATCAAATTAATATAATTATCGAAGTTGTTTATGTTTTATCAATGCAGTTGATATCGTCATTTTAATCTGTAAATTAAATATATCTATTTTTTGGTACAATAACTAGTTTGAGTCAATCGTGGCACAGAAGTACAAACTCGATATGCGCCACTCAACATGCAATGCCTCCAGAATTCGGCGTAAAATGGGGAACTGAATGTTTCAACACTGGGTTCCCTCTGCCTACCCTGCTATATGTGGAAGAACACTTAATTTTATGTAGGTATATAGAAAATAATGAATGATTCAGCAAAGTCGATTGTGAAGAACTCAGAACTATGAGTTAGATTTACACAGAAGTGTATTTCCTTATAGATATGAACAATCAATGATTCAATGTACTAGAAAAGGTGACAAAATTTGTCGGTCAGATAAGTAGCCTACTAATATGTATGATAAGACTACCTACTTATTAATTTAACGCGACAGGTTATAGCTTCATTTCCCACCTGATGAAATGGAATATTGAATATTTTAATATCTTCGCTCTGGTGTCGAGGCAAAGTGGGGTGTTAAATTCTACCATTTAACAAAGTTGGGAATGACTCTGACTATCCTATTTTATGCGGGATAGACCGTGAAGCTGAAAAATAACCAAATTTTTGGTACGTATAATATAGCATAGTAGACAGGAGAAACTTTTCGTGTCAAGAGAGCTTAGCGTTCTATACTTTTCGGTCAAATTTAAATCATGGAAATTAAGTAATACCGCATTTTGTTGATCAAAGTAAGGCCCTGACAAATTATTTAAAATATCAACGTTTCATTAAAAATTATGGATCAGAATGTACGTATCAGAATGTATGTAAATGTACAATTTTTTTCTGTACCGAAAATTTATATTAGAAGCATTATAATTAAAGTTAACTGCATTATAATGATGATAGCTTTCATTCAACGTATTCACAATTTCTACCCGACTACGGCGAAGCAAAAAAGAGAGTTATGATTTTTTAAAATGTATATATTAATTTATACTTCACCTGATAAGGCAGATCGACACTTTGAGTCCATAATTATTGTACCAACACTGATAAGATAAACGTAACGATCGTGCGAAAATTTTGTGGCGTCTTCAGGTTGTATTAAAATATTCTTAATATATTTACTACTTATCTAATTTGATAACGACAATGTTTTGATATATTATCTTCTCATATAGAATATGAGAAGTTTGTACAGAGGCTGATGACATG
Organism: Heliconius aoede; assembly: GCA_037355905.1. Lineage (NCBI taxonomy): Eukaryota > Metazoa > Arthropoda > Insecta > Lepidoptera > Nymphalidae > Heliconius > Heliconius aoede. The sequence continues at coordinate 5,209 of JBAIZZ010000065.1, read as the reverse complement.
AAAGAGGTATGCAGAGGCAAGTCGCTTGCACATCTCTTTCATCTCTCCTCTTCTTCTTGGGCTTTAATCTATGTGCATCGGTATTTAAATAAATCTAATTTCTTTTCTGTCCTTATTTCTCGTACACTAAGTGAATATACCGGAAATTGAAATTGAAAGATGAATAGATAATGTTTTGATGGAAAAGAAAAAAACATTCTTGAATTTGTATATTTATTTATTAAGAATGAATGTAGGTCTCGCGTCGCTCCATATGCTCCCATAGGTACTCGTAGTTCTAGTTATCTATCGTATTTTAGCTGTAATTCATGATCGGTGTGGGAAATTTCTCCGCAGTACAAATATTTACACAAACTTTGACAATTTGACAGGGACTACTTGAGTTTATAACAAGTAAACTTATCTATTGCTTCGATGTTTATTTATGATTTTATATCTCTTCTCATATAGTATCAAGACGCAAGGTGGATCTTCTGCACACAAAATATATACATCTTACAAAATTTCAAGGAATTTAAAATTTTCATACAAAAATGTGAATAGATGCATGTTTTTTCTTAAATATTCTTTATAATGTAAGAATTAACAATATTATTTTCTGTCATTGTAGGTACATTCCCCGCTACTTCCGGCATATAAAGACTAGAATTTGTATGTCACTTTATATGTATATTATATTTCAAAAATGTTTACATTATTGTCAATATCTCCATATATTAGCATGCTATGTGTTATATTTAATGTATATTTGTATATATTATCTAAAAAAAAGTTTTGATATACGTATATCCTATTCTGGATAAATTAAAAAAACATTTATCAGTTACTATCGACAAAAAAAAATATCACATTAGTTCTTTAGAACAGGAAATTTAGAGAAAGGATTTTAGTTTAATTTCTTAATGCTTATTAAATATTATCGTTACAACTGTCTCCAGTAAATTCTCTACACTGTTTTTTTTTATTATTCAAATTCAGGAAAGGAATCTTTTTAACCTGGCAAAGTGTGGCGTGGACATCCGCCATTTAACATGAAATGCCTCAAACACTCAGCAAAAAGTGAGAAACCGAGGTATGCATATACCTACACATATCGCAATTAAATAGAAGCTCTAAATACAAATATCTGTCATCCATCAGAAGTGCAGAACGGATGAGGCCGACAAACGATAACGTATCAGCTGTTTAACGCCGCGGCCGTGTCAGATCGACAATCACGGCTCAATAATAGCCATGGCTTGTTTATCGGTACAGGTCGTTTATTATTTGGGGGGAACTCTCGTTAGTTAATGTCAATTTATATTAGAGATTTGAAAGTTATTTTGTTTGCAGTTTTATGGCTTCTTCGCTTTGAGTAGACAGAGAGTAGCTTGAGACACTCAGTTTATTGATTTGGAGTCCATATGTGTCGCAGAAGCACGTGAGACTGTAATTGCGACAGGTTTTGGGTTCGATTAACACTTGAGGAAATGAAATATTTAATTTATTCATTTCTTCGCTCTGGTAGCGAGATCAAGCGAGACGTAAAGTTTTGCCTCTCAATTGCAATAATATAATTTGAATTCTGTTTTCATGAAGAATTATAGTTAGTCTGTCTATGCATTTATTTTCAGGAGAAAGTGAAAGTTGTATTATATTTACCTCGTAGGTGAATATTCTTATTATTATATAGATATTAATTATATTTTTAAATATAAATAAAAATTATTGCAACAAATAATATAGGCAAATTTTCTATATTACATAAAAATTTAAATGCTTATTGTAAACAAGAGATCGCTGGCGGCTACCAAAAACTCATTCACCGGTCCTAAATTGCGTTAAATCACCCCACAGCAACTCGCTTTTTATATAAACTGATCTTTATACCGTCACTGTATCTCTAATATTGCCTATTTTATCAAATACATTTGATAATAGCCTCTAAACAAGCAATATAAGCTTTGATTTTGCATAGCAATGTAAATTTGTATTGAAATTTAAGTGATATGTAAATTTCAACTTTATTATATGTGTATAGAGTTCAAATTGTGAAAAATATTCTATAATAGAGAATTCACACAGCTCAGAACGGTTACCTTTGAAGTGGTGCTTCTGCATGCAAATTAGGGTGGCAGCCTGGTGGGCTGGAGGAAATTGACAATTTAGCGGGCGGTTACTTAAAGATATTTAGATTTATATTTATTTACCATGTCAAATTTTTACATAATATATTTAAAAATTCATTGTGGCATTAATAAAAACAAAAATGTGTCACGTAATTGAGTAAATATCTTTTATAAGAGAGAACAATTACGAAATATTTTTTAGAAATGATAGGTAGATCTTATCTGTTTTTTTTTTATGATTTTGATAAAACATTAAAAATTAAGTCTTAATATAAATAAAATAAGAGACTGTTTTACAAGCAACTAAAAAGGTAGGTAGTATCCCTACCTAGTGCTAAGACTCCGCTCTGTACTTTCAATCTTTTCTAAATTCAATCAATCAAATCAGCCTGATAATTTCCACTCCTGGACGTAGGCGTCGCCCAGGGTGAGCCAGAACCCGTGGCCTCCGCCTATATACTTCGATTTATGATCGCCCAATTTTTGAAAATTATGTGGTGGAACTCAACCCAATTAATTAGATCTTACAATTTTTTCTACTGCCCTCTATAACTTTTAATAGGAACTTTCTTCATTGTTTATTCTATATGTATGATATGTAGCGTTACAGCGCCATCTATGGATCTATTTGTATGGATCCAATACAAAATCAATAATGGTATTTTAATACTGGCATATTTCCATAGATGGCGGTAGAAAATGTGTCCATAGGTAGTGCTATAAAAACAGCGATGCAAGATTTTAACTAAAATTATATTTCAATATTAAAGCAATTTTAATACCTCGATCCAAATATTTGTTGACGCAATCTCTGAAATGAGAAAGAACGTATACCTAAGTTTTATACCATACAAAGACAAATATGTTAGAAAGAAAAGTAGAAAAGTTTTATTCAGTATATAATATTGAGCATTAGACACAGACTTACTTAGAAGCATCTGCCTGAAGATAGGTGGAATCGCGTTTTAGTATATTATATTATAAGAACCATAATCAAATTAATATTAGAAGGAAACTGGTACGTTCTTAAAACTTGTCTCGTATTTCGATATTCATATTATTTCTGTGTCTTGTTATCAAACGCCGTACAGAGAATATCATGACACCATCAGGACTTTTCTACTGAAATATAATGTTACGTATGCATATATGTATATATATATAGGTCGTAATACGTGTGTATGGCGGAGTTCGACTCCGCCTTATGTCTCCCAGAGTGAAGAAATGAACACAAATATACACTAGTTGTGATTCACAAACATCAAGTTGACAGTCACACCCTGTCCCACTGCACCACAACAGCTTTTTTCCATAAACTTATTTACATAAATGATCTCTAGGCTGTATCCATGTAATATTTAACACAATGTAGCATAACTCAAACTAAAATTGCTTCCAAATTTCACAATCTAACTGAATCAATGGACAAACGAAGACGACACTTCACTGTGCGCCGCTAATTCGGTGTCAGCATTATTGATCTAATTTGCCGGTTTATGTGCTTGCCCGCCGGCGACCCGCTTTCATTACCGTAGACCGGCTCGTGTATCGTAAACTCTATACGATGTACAGCAAAGCCATTTTGCAGTTTACTCTGGTCTGGAGGACGTTGATTGTTAACTGGATAATAAATAATGGTGACTTGTGTATCGAGCGGTAGAATGGATTCTGATGGTTTTCCTAATATTCTTGTTAATTTCGCATTGTTTTTCTGTAAGCTGTTAACGAAGTTATATACATAATTTCCATATTTATTTTTCGTTTGGATGAAGATAAATACTGATTATCGAAAAACTCGGTCATCTCTCTGGTCCACCTATGGAATAACGTAAAATACTATTTACCCGTTCAGATATCGCATGCAATAGAACCTGTTGAATGGGGGAAGTTTAAGACACTGCGTCTTAAACTAGATTTCCAACTGTGTGCGGGATACAGCGTGAAGCGAATTTAGTTATTTTATTTTATAGAAGCTGTTGCTATACTTTGCCTACATTAATAGGCTCCCAGAGCATAGCCAGAAAACTCAGTATAATATCAAGTAAATAATGAATATTATTAAAAATATATAATATATAAAATATATCTAACATCATATTCTTCCCTTTCAATCGCTCCTGTCAGGGGTGCCTTATCCGATACCAACCCTCTCATTTCACCCCCTGGGCGAGGGCGTGGCCCCAGCGGGAGGGACGCGCATGCTCAGTAATAAAAGATGGCATGATACGTTCAGATAAATAAGTCTGATAAATGTAGCTGCCTTGATAATTTGGATTTTTTTCATATTTTTGTATAGAAAAGTGTGATTTGCATTAAAATTACCATAATTTGTTTTTACCGTTAATAAATAGCTTAATAATTGTGGTTATAAAAAGTATTTTGTGTCTTTCTTTATTTGGTAAGATAATCTTTAATTGCGCTACTAATATGGGTAGGTACATATAATGTATGTAATGTATACATATGTGTCAATGTTTTGTACAGTGCTAATGTACAAAAGACTAATGTCTTTTGTAATAAGCAAAGTAGACAAAGGAAGCCTAGTGTTAATTCCACTCACCACTATCTGCCGAATTCAAGAAGAATTAAGCAATGGAATAATAAGAAGAAGAATAAGATCCTAAACAGTCGTAACTATCTTCACTAATCATGTTAATACTTTTATATATATAGATATATACAAATTTTATTTTTACTTTTTTTTTCACCTTTATAATTTTATTCTATTCGTGGTTATTATACCAAAATTAGCACACTCATAGAGTAGATTAGAGGGTTTTAAAATTTAGAAGAACTTTTTAAATGAAAACGTTATTGTTTTTAAGATAGGCTTTACAAAGTTTTAAATAACATAAGTATTTACTTATTAAATTTCATTAATACCCTCACTAGATTTTTTTTAACCATACTCAATTGGTCGATACTGAAATACTGAAATGTAGGGTAATCGTTATACGAATATATATATTTATTTTTAACAACTATAGCTTCCGCTTAACAAATATTGATGAAACTTTTAGAAAAAGAATGTTTAACTAAGTGTTCCCTAATTGGTGTAGTGTTAGGGAATGGGTCAATTAGAGAAACTATCGAGGACAATA
>JBAIZZ010000064.1:1431566-1467211 GCA_037355905.1 Heliconius aoede | reverse complement strand
TCACTGATGCCATAAACTATCGTGGTTTAATTAAATGGCTGAGGATGGGTGGAGTTGAATCGAGCGTAAGTTCCAGATTGCTGCAACTATGTATGTAAGCATATATGCTGTCGATTATAAAACTGAGATAGGGACGGCATCGGGAAAATATATATATTTTGGCAGTTTCTATGTTGATAATACTAAAATGTATGAATAATAATCATTTATTAATAAAAGTAAAGCAAATAATTGTTGATATGTTTTTTTAGCTTTGTATCTTCGCACATGACAGGGTAAGCAGAGGGAAACGAGTGTTAAGGCACTTCTGTTGATTCTTGAGTTGCGAAACATAGGGTCGCCACAGGAACAAGAAACCGAAAATCTTACATAATTCATTTCTCAAATCCACAACCTGTGCTCTAGCACCACGACTGGCCTCATTACAGAATGTAATATTTTGGATCGAGCTCGCAAGTTGAAGAAGTGACCACGATTTTGCGCAAAGCCACCTTGAACGTGATCTGAGTAATTTGAGCCTATACACTCAAGGCGAGCTTAGACGGGGCAATCTTTACACCAACCATTTTTTATTGACCTCTACGTATACTGACTGCGGTATTACAAAAGGCGGTAAAGAAATGGCAGACGGGTCCATTTTATTTGGTTCCGTTCCACAAGAGTTCCAGTTCGGCCGAATCGAATTGCGTTAAAAGCATTTTGTGGCCAATCACTTCGATTAATATTTTTAATGTAGGAAGGTATCGGGTTGCAAGTGTCGACAACGTTAAAATTTTTGTCTTAATTACTTTTAAAAAAATGTAACATTTATTTAAACTGTGCCTTTAGAATTAAATAAAAGAATGTTATTTTATTATTAAAAAGAAATAATTTCCTAAATTGTAGGATATAACTTGCAAAAGAGGAAAGAAGAATTTGTTTTATGAAAGTTATGTTAATTATACAATAATTAATAAGTGATATTGTATTTTTTTTTATTAGAAATTTGAGCCATTTTCGCTTGAAATCTTTAAAAAATCTTGCGAGTCATAAGTGAATAATAATTATACCGACTAATACCATCAGATTCACCAAATACGTGATACATAATACCGGCTTAATTATTTAAATTAACCTTAAAATGTTTGGAGACGATAAACACGAAGGACCCGAGTGAGGCGCATTAATGATAATGGAGCCCTGGGTCCTTAAATTCTTAGTCGTTGTCAGGAAAGAATGTGCCGCGTAAATAATATATCATTGCTATGGGAGATAAACAAAAAAGTGTAATGACCTCAACCATCTCGCGTTACGGTGGGTTTTGGTTTCATCAAGATTGTGTTTGATGGTGTCATGTCGTCATAAAGCTATATCTGAGATTTATTATATTCTTCATATCTAATAGATTTTTGAAAATTCTCTCTCATAGTTTTTGAAATATCAAGAAATAATTGAATGATATACTCAGACGCTAATCGTAGAAATATTTGGTAGATTACAATTATACTTGTCGTTCGTCTTCAGTTGAGTTGTACAGGACAGGACAGAATAAAAATAACCTGGAGGATTTTTTAGGAGAGAATTTAAACTCTAAATAATATCTATTCTTTTATTGGAGAAAATAAATCTTATGAAAGTGAATGTGTAAAAAATTTAAATTCTAATTTGCAATATCAATTACAGTTGTATATAATATAGCACAGTTAACACGATACGATCGGACAGGTACGGGAAGTTTCAAATTTTATTGCTTGAATTTTCAATTATAAAGTCTCACGGTCACGGATATTGTGAAAATTAAAATATTATCGGTTATTGTTGAATGTTTATAGATATACAACAAATTATTTATTATATTCAGTGGTGAGGTACTAACTATTTTTTTTAATTTTTAATCAAAATAAATTAACTGAATTTAAAACATATTGTTCATCCGAAAAGAAAAAAAACTAAACTAAACCTTTTTTTACCTACATCAATAATAGAGATCTTAAATCTAGAAGTGACCTCGCATGAAAACTAGTTTTCTTCTTTAAAAATCCTGTTCTACACAATTCATTAATCGAGTATAAAAAAATAAAAAAAAAAACGATCCAATTAAATAAAAATCTGACATTAATATCAGTCTCTAAACGACTTCCAATAAATTAGAAATATTTAATGAACATGATATCTTTATATTGATATGAATTGAGAAATCTATGCAAGACAGAGACGGTACGTGGGATGACGGATTTGGAACCACTATACAGTCGGACAAATTTACCGAGATCAAAGGAGCCGCTAGTGTATTCATTAACAAAGCAATTACTGACTTTGAAAACGTTAGCTCGGAAATCGATCAACCCATAAAAAATACAATTCCTAGTAACTAAACATGACACGCAAACCACCAAAATAAACTAAAACATTAAAAAAAATCCAAAAATATTACATTTTTAAATTATAAATATGAAAAAGATGACGATCGTCAAGTATATACATAATTAATAACAAAACTAAATATCTCGAAACTCCTTATCACACCAGTTCGATCACATTTGACGTTAAATAAAATATAAGTAACGTCTGTCTCTTCTTATTATACTTTAAGATAAGGATCTCGATGGACAGTCGCTCAGAATCCCATCAAGAGCCGGTGCAGAGATTAAAAAAGAGAGGTCCAAAATTACAGAGAGGACTGTGGTCTCGAGCTTGGCTAATGGGTTGGTATTAAAAAATATTTTCCATTACGGTTACCGGTTATATAATGCATTTTGTTCGGAGGGACGCTGGTAAGATAGCGCCGGAGAAATTTAAGAGTATACGTGACTCATTATTGAAGAAATAATATCTGTAGCCTCAAAGACCAACGAATGGCCGAGACTGTCGTGGCACCTGGTGGTGTGTGGGTTCTGTTCCCGCTCGAGGGAATCAATTATTATTTATTAATATTTTCATTTCTTTGTTCTGTATCAAGATTCAAACCCCGTTGGGTTCCTGCATAAAACTGGACTAAAACTGCCTTAAACTGATGTATGAGGAATATAGTGTGAAAATAACAACAAACTGAAAAGTAGGGGACGATGTGTCTCAACATGGATACCTTCAACAAATTCAACTATTATAAAATATTGTTAAAATTGCATGAAGATAAAAAAAAAATAATTAAAACTCTTCTGTCTTCGCGTGAAGTCAACGAAAACAGCGGTCACTCAACCAAGTTTTATTGAAAACGTTGAAGTACAAAAGTCATTGAGAAAACGCGCCGGCATTCGCCTGTGCGGCGAACAGGTTCTCAAAAACGTCCTCGTTTCGTTTTACAAACAGTACCTACAACTGTTGTGACAGCTAAGCGAACACGGAGTTGATAGTCTGGGATGGACATTTGGATGTTTTCTTTTAATAATATTAATAATTCTAATTAACTAAAAAAATCTTTAAAAAGAATTCGTAGCATTTGTTCTTAAAATGTTAGCTATTCGACTTGTATATGATATATATGGCATATGATAATAGAATCATACTAAGATATAGGTCATTATACAAAAATACAAAAATAAGCTTCAATTTATTTATAATGTATTAAAAAAAAATTCGCTCATAGAAATATTAAAATTTTTACACTTAAATATATTTTTTCGCTTTATTTTCAAAGCTCACTTCGTAAACAGTCAACATGTTCCTTTGCTGTTAGATTAAAATAAATGTCACGTACATTTATATACGCAAAAATTATTTTTGATCAAATAGACAAGATTTCCAGTAATTCCTATTTTTAGTATACAAAATTCATAGAAAAATAATATTATTCTATAATCTGTTTGTCTGTCTGTATTTTACACGCTCTACGTTCCAACGCCTATTTTTCTGTATCCCCAATCAATTCTTCTTAAATTTTTTTGTATACAGTACGAATCGTGTTGACCATCTGGCCGTTTAAGTCTTGCCGCGTTTTGAAAGTACTAACCTTGCGTTAACGTAATATTTAACTGTTCGGCAACCAGTTTATTGCACTAAAGTGTATTATTTAGTTTTAAATACTAACACTATCGTCATTAACTTATTCAGTTAATGAAAATTGTGTGACGAAATTATTTAGTGAGATCGCGGTTTATGTTTGAACGCTATTTATTGCCTTCAATAGTGTTATAAGAACATGAAATTATATAATATATAAGTTTTTCTTTCACGCTGTATCCCGCATGTAGCTTGGTAAACAGAGGGTGGTTGGTCGAGTTGGGATCAAACCCACACCCAGTCTCTGGCCACGACTGATCTTTACGCGTAAATGCTGAATTAATTATATTTTATTGATAAGTTAAATATTAAAAGTTTACGTCTTACAATGTTGTATACCACTACACTATATACTTCAGGAGTACCTAAGTTTTCAAGTAAAGAGAGCAGGTCCGCGCGGTGGAATGCGAGGTCAACGTCCCATCCCCTCCAGCCCATCTCTTAGTCTCTCGTCTAGATTGATGAAGCTTCGGATATCGTTTTTCTATTACTTTATTATATTTATTGCCATACATCAAAAGATAGCTGCGTTAGTAATATGTGGTATTAACGTATCGATGCTAATGACGTCTTGTATTATAATTGGAGTCATAAGATGAGGAGGAGGTGGAGCGAGGAGCAATTTGTTATTGTCAAGAAAGGAGTCCCTCAAATTGTCAAAATATATATTTTTTTATATATATTGTGAAGTGAAAAAAAAATAGTGACCAGTCACTTTATTATAATATAAGCATAAAAATATAAGTATTGTTAAGTTTGTAACTTTTAAATGTAATTTAATTTATATCAACATAAAAAAGGAAATTAAATACAACGTTGGCTCTGTTAAACTTGTCTAATACATCCGATTCGCCCACACTTTCAGTAGCGGATAGAAATACATAAATTTTATACCAGAAATGGTCGACACTCTACAGTGAGCCGTTGTAAGTAAATCAAAACGGTTGTAATTAGCATAATCAAACGATTTTAATACTTAAGGAGGAGATAAAAAATAATTAACGAAATAATTTTAGCTTAAAATACGCTATATTCTTATTATATGATATATGAAAAAATAACGTATAAGTTTTACTTTATATTAGGCATGGCAAGTATAGCAGAAAGAACCTAATGTCAAAATATTCCTTAGAAACTTTCGGCCCAAATTTAAGAAAGCAGCGCTGTCTTATTTGAGTGGGCAATTGTAAATTATGAATTACCAGCGACCTAAATGCGGCTTCGCCCGCTTAAATTTATTGCTATATTATAGACTAATTATATACTTTTTTTGAAAAAAATTGTGGCCTATATGAAAGTCTGATGTATATATAAGCTGTTTTCCTGTAAAGTTTAACATAAATCTGTTCAGTAGTTTTCGCGTGAAGGTGGAACAAACATGTAATATATAAATATATAATAATTAAACAAGTATAGTTATATACGATAGTGTACAAAAATAAAGTGTAACATCTTTAAAAATCTATCTTAAATATCTTTCACAAATTTATATGTATAATTTAGACAAAATTAGCAACTAAAGTCTATAAATAAGATTTATTTACTTCATTTAAATGAGTAATGGTTTGATATTTTTTTTCCAAATATGCAAAAATATATGTATATAAGAAGTTTATGTGCAAAAAAAACTGCAAAGGATATAATAATTTTATGTAAGTTTATCGTAGTCGTCGATACATATATAATATGAAGTCGTTCCACAGTGCACAGTCGCGAATATCTTTTTAAAGAATAGCAAATAAATGGGGCTGTAATTGGTGAAATTTTAAAGAAATTAGAATTAATACCGTATTCACAGTATACCATTAAACGAATTAATTTAGTAACTCTTAGTCACTTATAAGTAACAAAGAACACCCAGAAAGAAGAAACTGAAAAAACTAAATAAAACAAGTTAAAAAAAAAGCGGTGGTAACGACATTAAGTTTATAAAAGTACTTAAGCATCCGTCGCCCGTCGTCCAAGCCCACGCAAGTCTTATCTACTACTTACGATTAGCCGGCAGTTTGGAGGCCTGCGCACATTTTGTCCGACACGTACCTACTCGTAACTATCATAGACAATGTCATCGTAAAACAATGTTTACACAGAAACTCGTATAAATATTTTATAATTCAAATGTAAATTTAACTTCAAGTTCAAGTTGAAATTAAGTTTTGATAGACACAGATATTTCACAGTTTAAACTTGATTATTTATTTAGCGTTACGTTATATTCCATACGCAGTCAGGTGGGCAGGGAGACCAGATAACTTAGTGTCAAGACACTCCGTTCCCAATATGATACTTTCGTTCGTCACTTTCCGCTGAGCTCTCGTGGCGTTTACAATCGGACTCTTGTTCAATACAATTTTTGACTTAAAAAGCTCCACAAGAAATAGGATTAATTAAAGTATAAAAGCGACTTTAGCTAAACATTTTAACTTAAAAAGTAAATCAAAGAAAAAAGTCATTCAATTTAGAGAATAAACCATGAATTATAGTAATAAAATTTATATGAACCTGTAACCACTAGCTAGTAGAATATAAAACAATCGTGGGCACTAACTCTAAACACAATTTGTCAGCCACCATATCTCAGGAATATACGCCGACGCTCGACTTTCATCTAATTAGCATAAAAATAGATTGCGGCTTGAAATATTGGAGCCGTCGTGGCGAAATCTTTAGTGTCCCCTATAATTGTTCTAGAGATCGTTGACGCTGTGACCGCTTCACTTCTGTTCTCATGGAAAATAACGTTTACGTTGACTTTTTGACTAATAAGGCAGTATATTATGATATTTAAGTCGATATTAGCGTGTGTGTATTAATATTTAAATAGAAACACTTTGTTTGTGGATTTATTTTAGTTTTTTTTTTCGTGTAGAATATTGAGGCTGTAGCCCAGGGAAACAAGCGCGTGACAGTTAACGCGACAGGTTGTGGCCTCGAACCCCACTTCAAGAAGTTAAATATTTAATATTTCCATTTCTTTGCTTTGGTCGAGGCAAAGCGTGGCGATGATTTCCACCACTCAATACGCAATACCTCGAAAAATTCAGCGTAAAGTGGGGAACGGAGTGTCTTAACACTAAGTTCCCTATGTCTAGCCTGCTATTCTGCATGAATAAAATAATAAATAATAAAATAAGCTGTAAGTAAAAAAAAGAATGAGAGAAAATGTGCTTGTAGAATAACTCTTTTTTTGTCATTGTGTACCATTAACTAAATATTTTAGCTGTAACAATCATTACTTCAATTATACAACTTAAAACAGTTAATGGTAATGTACAGATCGCAAAAAAAAACATATAAACGAGCAGTAGCTAAACGCTTACATTGTATGACATAATGCAAATTAGTTGGAGTGTTATTCACACGATATTTCTCGACGACTCGACTGCCATTAAAATTCTGCTTACTATACGTTTTTTGTGGCGATTCTTAACAAAGCGAGTTGAGTTTTTTTCTTTGCTATTTCTATATTTCTGGTTTTAGCTACCACCTAGGATATTTTTTTTTTGTTTAAGCTATAGGATATATGTATATATTATACAAATATAGTGTACGATTTTTCCACCATAGCAAGTTGAGCAGAGTGTTAAGACACTCCTGTCAACAAATTCCGCTCAACTTTCGAGACATTACATGTTAAATAACGGAACTTAATGTATTACGTGGTCTACCAGAGAGGAAATTTATATAAATTAAATATAATGACTCCCTCTGAACCAGAAAAATCGAATCCACAACAATCGCGTTAAAAATCAGACGCTGTCTCACTGCCCCACGCTAGCTTGTATTAAGACATTACTTATATGATAAGATTAATTGTATGCCATTATATCAGTGTTATAGAACGAGACATTTATTATTAACAGTTGAAAAAATAAATTTAAATTAAGTTGTTATATTTATTTCACTGCTAACTCATCTTCGTTAATATAATTAAGCAATAAAAAAATATATTTAATAAAATTTGTTATGTTATGATTAAAATTTTCATATACCAAAAATGTTTTAGTTTTTAGTAAATAAATGGAAACGTTTATTTTATGTAGTTTTTTTAGGGAAATTTGAAAAAAAGATATATTGAAGATTATCTTAGTCTTTTACATGGCGGTTGGCTTACAGAAGAAAGTCTTTGGATTAGCCGTTTTATCACTAAAGATTTTATCAGAACATTAGTAGAGCAGACAAATTCATTTATAATACAGAGTACATAAACCCAGTTCATCTATAACATTTACAGAATATGATTTGTATGAGTACTTTGGTATATTATTATATATGTCAGTAATCAAATTTGAAAGGATTTCTCTTTCTTTAAGATAGATAAACTGTGTACTACTTGGTACATATTTTACGTACTTGCATGCTAGTGCAATTTCAAAGTTCTTCATCGTTTTTATTATTCAACTATAAGGAAACAAGAGGCCAGTCGTGGCGCAGGTGTACAATGTGTGACTGTAAAATCGATGGGTTGTCGGTTCGATACTCGAAAAAATGAAATATTTATGTAAATTTATATTTTCATTTCTTCGCTCTGGTGTCGAGGCAAAGCGCGTCGTTGGGTTCCGCCGCTTGACGAGCAATGTCTTCAAAATTTGGTGGAAAGTGGGAAATAGAGTCTCCTAACACAAGTTTCCCTGCCCACGCTGCGGCGTGCGGGATACTGCGTGAAGCTGATGATTTCGATTTAAGATTTAAGAAAACAATAAAAACTTAATATACAAACGCAGAAAAAAAAAGCTGAATTACCAAACCAACTAAGTGAACTACACAAAGAGTAATCAACATGATCACAAATCTGAATGACTTGAAACGCTCATAATTATCGTGTGTGGTCAAGATAATGCATCATTAGCGTCTCACACGCGCCCGATAGCTCGTTAGCGTTTTGCGTATCGGATTTACAATTACCTCGTTAAGACATAACTTTTATGTAATCTCGAACAACTGTTTTGTATGACACTAGCAATCTGACTGCGGCTTCGCCGGCTCGAATTGTATGGTTTTTTTTTGTTCGCGCTGTATCATACATAGTAGGTTTTTTTCGTCAGCTTCAGTGACGTAACTCAACGCAGCGCTTTGCCGCGACACCAAAGTGAAGAAGTTGGGATGTTAAATATTTCATTTTCTCCTACAACAAACTGAGAACCCAAACAACTTATAGAAACTTTTGTTTCTTATATTTATTGTTTTCAATTTATGTTATTAAGATGAAGTTTTGGTTTAGATTAGTAGTACTTTTTTAGTTTCTATTTTTTAATTTAATAAAACCCGGATGTGAAGCTGTTATTAAAACCTGAAAGTGGTCGGAATCAATATTTTTAAGCTGAACGGATTGAATCTGCTTTAGGAATCTCGTTACAAATAAGTTTTCATTCATTTTCTAAAATATTTCTATTCTGTCCAGAGTTGTTGAATTACTCTAGAGAAAAAAAGTACAAACAAAAAATCTATATTGTTTTTAATAATATATATTATTAAATACTAGACTAGAACCCACAAGCTTATATTAGATAAAATGTTTTGTTTTCAACGTTAGATTCCTAAATAATGAGTGATTCTCACAAAGTCATTGCTGTTTAGAAAAATCCTATGGTAAAAAATTGATAGAAAAATAATAAACGCTTCGTCTTCACATAGTTTCACGCTACATCATTAACTTGGAGTCTACACCAAAGAAATTTTAGTATTCGTCGCGCGGCCGTATAAAAAAGCTCCAAATCCCCAAAGTCGGACAGGTAAGTACGTGGACAAAAAATAAATGAAAAATACCTACTAATGGAGCGCGGCGAAGTCGTTGGTCCGTGTTGCTTGACGGCATGTAGATGGATTTTTAGTCTTGAGTTTGTTATTAGATATTTTGGCTTAAACAGATTTTTGTTTTCGATATTTGTTTATAATGTTGAATTTTATTTTTTTTTGATTTATTTATATATAACGGGATGTATTTATATATCTTCCTAGAGTAGTTACAAGAAGGTAGATTCAAATTATAAACTTGTATTAGTCAAATATAATCTCTTTAAATCTTTACATGTATTTCTATACAATATTAACAAATCAAACTAATTTTCAATAAATATAATAATAATAATAGTTTATCATCATTAATTTCAAAATCCAAAAATTCAATTGTAGAAGCAACTTTACACCCAAATTACAATGTAAAACATAATCTAAAACAAATCGTTCAAAGACAGCGTTACGAGTACTTGTATAATATCGGAGTAGTCCACAGTCCACAGCCGGTTCTGCAGTCATAGCGGCATAATGGGATCGACGGCTCGCCACTGCCGCTTCACACTCAATTTCACCTCTGAGTGACGCAAACATTTATTGCGCTTACTTGCATCTATATCAGGTGCTTTACCTTTGTCTTGTGATGTCTTTAGAATTATATTTATGTATATATATATTTTTTAGATTCATCCTCTATCCCGAATATAGGAGGGTAAGCAGAGGGGACCTAGTGTTAAGACACTCCGTTCCCTAATTTCTGCCGAATTTTTCGAGTCATTGCGTATTGAGTGGCAAAACTCAACATCGGGCTTTTGCCTTGGTGCCAGCGTGAATAATGAAAGTATTAATAAATAATAATTCATTACACCGTGTGTGGCTCGAACCCATAACAGTCGCATTCCTGTCACACATTTGTACCGCTGCGCCACGACGGCCTCCTATAATTCACGTCTTACTGTAATAATTAGATAAAATATAAACCTTAATAATATGAAAGTTTCCTAAAATGAAAAAGCAAAAAAAAATGGCGCCTATTGATCTTTTTCCAATAAAGAAACGCGATACAAACATCTTTATACTTGAATAAGTTTTAAACAGTGTACATAGTGAAATTTAATATTTCATCTGACGTTTTCTAATAACCTATCTTTTGTTTTAATCAAATTTTTAAAGATATAACATTACATACCGTATTTTAAAAGAAGCAAAAAAATTGTACTAATTCGTACTAACTAACTTTTTCAATAAATTTCTACTAAAATTTGAGAAAATATATAAGAATATGAATGTAGCGTATGTTGAAACTCAACTCAGTACTCTCTCTCTCTCCTTTAACAGAGCGAAAAAACGAAAATATTAGATATTTCATTATTCTCTAATCGGTAATCGTACCCAGAACTTGCCCGGACGAGAACGTGCAACGTCGTGCAACACGACTAAATATATTCCATTTACTGATGAAAAGAGTGACAAACGAAAAACTTAAGCCGGTGTGGAATTACTATCTGTACGTGATAGACTTAGAAGAAAACAGAAAAAAAAACCACTAAAGAAACAAAAAAAATATAGAGTACGCTATAATATAAGAGCAAGCGAGCTTTGAAAGTGTAACAACTTGTATTGAAACTAGTTTTGAGTTATCAGATTTATGGTTGTGGCGTTGATTCATGGTTGTCTCGGTTGGCAATTAAACTGAAGTCTCTAGATATCATTAATCATATCAGTATTGATAGCCCTTACGCATGAACCCAATTACGATGTCCACGTTGCGTACTACGGTTAATAGCTTTTTAAGTTCAAGTATACTAAAATACTAAGTAAAAGTCAAATTTGAATATATAAAATGCGAATTTCTGAAAGTTTTGCTTAAAATCTGTTATGTACTAATAGTTTTCTACACTATTTTAGCATCTTCGTATTATTTTTTTAATTTAGATAAAAATATAAGTTCCATAATGAAAAATAATCTTAAAGATATATAGATATGACAAATATTTCTATTGAATTTCTATAGTTTATTGTTGGCATTTGATAACCAACCACGTAATAGGAGCCTATTGATGATTGTTATAAATGTTATCTGTTTGTCTGTACATTTGTTCACGTTCATCTCAGAAACTGTTTCTAGAATGATATAATTGTTCGATAATTATAATTTTTTACAAAAAAAAAGCACTACCTTTCGAATAGAAAAAAAATCATCAAAATTAATTCCCCCATTCAAAAGTTCTGAGGAAACAAACATGAATTGATAATTATGTATTTTTATATTATATATATTTTTATATTCTATAATTAAACAAATATGAGAACAAGAAAAAAAAATACATGATTAAATTTATTATACAGATATCACATAAAATACATTACATTTAAACATCCGATATACAGACCCACATACGTTTCAAAGTAATTACGTAAAACGAGAATATATGTAACTTAATATATTCTCCTTTATCAAGATAAAGATTTTTATAGTTTTTTAATGAAGATAATTAAATCGGTTATCTCAATCATTTCAAAGTAAGATTGTGGACGCACTTTTAAACACTTAAGTTTAACTTAAAAACTTCGAAGTTCTAAGGTAAATAAAATAAATAATTATATCAACTTCACACTGTATCCCACACACAGCAGGGTAGGCAGAGGGAACCTAATGCTAACACATTCCGTTCTCCACTTTCCGAATTCTGGAGGCATTACGTGTTAAATCGTGGAAGTCAACGCCATGCTTCCATCGAACGGGGATCGAACTTACAGTAAATTACTTTTACAGGCACACTTTGTGTAAAGGTAAAGTAAGAGACGATTTATCGACATCAGCAATTAGACCGAGAGGGCGAGCATTTTAATTTTGAATATTAACCAATTCCAGTATAAAATTGAACTGGTTTACAGTAACCAGTTCAATCTTATACTGGACTTGGTGCTTGAATTGAGTGCGTCCGCCTGTAATTTTGTATCGTAGATGTTTATTGAAGCTCTGATGCCGTACTCTAATTGAAAGGTGCTATAGGGTTAGTAAATGGTGATTTTGCATTAAGATAATTTGTTTAGCTTACAGCGTTTGGTTGTGTATTAGGTATATTGAAATAACACATTTTTTTTGTTTTGTGCTGTATTCTGCATATAGCAGGATATGTAAAGAGAACCTGGAAAATTAGTGTTAAGACTTTCATTCTCCATTTCTCTGTGAAAATCGATAATCTGGCACGATTACAGCCTTTTGCCTGGGTATACTTGTGGCTGCGTCACGGCTGGCCTCTAGAATTTCGTTATATGGCAAGTTTTCTCAATATTTATCGATTTTTTAACTAAATGAATACTCATATAATAAAAAAATATAGAACTACTAAAAATATAGACCGGTAAGCAATGTTTTGAATAAATTGCACAGTTCAGATATCTATTTTTTTTTAATACAAAAAAAATAAAATAGTAGTAAGTGGAATCAGTTCAGTATATTCGAGACGAATGTATTATAAATATAAATTACTCATAAAACTGCACGTTTTTGTACCGGACTCTTTGAAGTTACAGTATAAATTTTAACAAACAACATTTATTTCGTACAGAATGTAGAATATAAATGGTTCAATTATTTTTTTTCAAAACAAAATTGTTTTCCAGCGTCGCGTTGTATCCTTCATATAGGATAGTCTGAGCCTCGGTGTTAAGACACTCCGTTCCCCACTTTCTGCCGAATTCTGGAGGCATTGCGTGTTGAGTGGCAGAACTCAACGCCGCGCTTTGCCTCGACACCAGAACGAAGAAAAATAAAAATATAAACATAAAGAAATATTTCACTTCTTCGAGTGGCAATCGAACCTACAACCGTCGCATTTACGGGCGGCACCCTTGTGCCACTGCGCCACGGCGGCCTCTAAGACCTATAAACCATATAATATTTCTGATATTCATTTAAATTAAAGCTCAACATCTGTAGCCATAAAGTATTTATTAGAACGCCTCAATTCTATATTTCGAATGTAATCTCTAGAGATTAAGGATGGTGCTCAAAAACGGTAATAAATAACGCGATTATTTCCTTTGGAACAAACTCGAAGGCTTCTCTTAGTTTTTTTGACAAAAAAATCTAACGAAATACCACTTTGTTATGGAATTAACACAAACTTTAATCTTCATATAAGAATTGGAAATCGTTATGTAGAATTTATTTGAATAACTCAAAATAGTGGAATCTGCTTAAATATTTTATCGGTGGTAAATTTAAGTTTTAGTGCCCGTTGCTACATAAAATTTTAAGTATATTGATATTTAAATTGCATGTAAAATTTGATGTAAGAAAAAAGTCTAGTCTATTCTATTAGTAATCTAGGCCAGTCATGGCACAGGGGCACAAAGTATACTGTAAACCGATCGGCTGTGGATTCGACCCCCACTAGAGGGAATGAAATATTTATTTAAAGTTTATATTTCCATTTCTTAGCTCTGGTGTCGAGGCAAGTTCTGAGTTCCAATACTTAACACGCAATGCCTCCAGAATTCGGTGGAAAGCTGAAAACGAAGTGTCTTAACACTAGATTCCCTCTGCCTACCCTGGTGTTTACAGGGTACGCCGCGTAAAACTAATAAGAAAAAAATGTTGGGAATATATATTACAATAATGCATGCAGTATTTTAAAGTTGATACAAATATAACATATTAAACAACAAAATTTTGTATCCAAAAGAATATCATACGGGGAAGGGCTGTACCTGCCAAGGACAACCGGTTAGGCCATGGCGATTATACCCCAAGACCATCATCCACTATTCTACAGATAACCATCATGCAGTAAACTTCCCTTGAGATCACGTATACGTGATAAATTTATTTAGTAATCTATACAACTTCGTGCTTCTGATTGTGGCCATATTTCTGTATTACGATTCAATGATTTAATTTTTCATTATGATGGCCCCTATTTGTTGTAATATCTGTAGAATTATATAGAGCTCTAAAGCTCTAAAGATATAAGCTTGGTCGACTTTTTCTTTTCTCAATAACATTTAATTATAATTATTATTATAAATACCAATAAGTAACTTTAAAAGTTGCTCAAATGGGTTTTAATATACCTATTAGATATCTCACTCAATATTTTTCTCATTAATTACCTATCCAGCATGTTTATCAAATAAACTCTTAAAGCTATTTTTATTTATCACATACATTTATTATTAATATTTTCTTAATCTGATAAGAAATCGTTTTGAGAATCGAAAATAATATGTAAATATAGAGAATTATTATAGTTATAGATAGGTAGGTATTTGTGAGAGCTCCGAACCGACATTATCTCAACATCGTCATATGATTAATGGTCAACAGAACGTCGCCTGGGATACCTTTCTTCTATATATAACAACAATGGGCCTCGAAATACTTACAAAACTTGTTTTTGATTTTGAATGACACTTAAAAAATACTGCCTACAGTACTGTTATTATATGACGAACTCTCAGTTTTAAAATAATTATACAATTATCTTTTTTTTTAAACATTTAAGTTATGTGCTTATTAAAATTAAACTACATTTTAAAATGCCGGCTTTTAATAAAAAATAATTTTCTTTATTGTATAATAATATTCATGTATTGAAAGTTTTCACAGTCATTCTACAATAGTTCGAAGTAGTTAAAACAGATTCCAGGCATCTCTTAAGGCCTTTCTGTAAAGACATAATGACTCAGTGGATTTTTAAAGTAAAATAAGATTTTTTTTTCTTTTTTCTAGCGTCAGCCTGTATCCCGGACATACCGCCGAATTCAGGATTCAATGCATGTTGAGTGTCGGAACTCTATGCAGCGGTTTGTTTTTATACCAGTGCAAAGAAATGAAGATATATAATATTTAATTTCTTCGACTGGCAATCGAACCCACAACTTGTCGAGTCACACTTTGTGCCACGACTGGCATCTAACAATAGTATTAATAATATATAATATAAAAAATAATAATAATCAATGGTATCTAATATAGTAATAACATAGATAAACAGACGCTACGTCAATAGTCTCCAGTGTGGGCTAAGGCCGGTACTCGTCGCTTGTTTGTACAACCGTCCGTCTATTTGCTTTGCCTCCTCGAAACTACTCAGAATATTTTGAACGAATCTCGAGTCTTGAGTTAGTGGGCCAGAATTGTCATTGGGTTTTTGTGAGAACGTTTAAAGATTTCTTTTAATAATTAACCGATTTCTGTGAAAGGTGGTTCTTAATTCAATTGTATTTTTATTGTTATATATAATATTCCCCATGAATGTGGGTACCGTTTTTAATGGATTAACTCAAAGTTACTATAATGGGTTTACTGGGTTTTCTTTTCATATCAGAAATATATATTACTAGCTATTAAATAAATAAAAAATAGCTTCACGCTGTAGCCCGCACACACCAGGGAAGGCAGAGGGAATCTAATGTTTGTAGACACTTTATTCCCCACTTATAATATTTTTAAAATACTAAGGTCTGGATATCTTTTTGATAATAATTAGAATTGTCGATGACATTCAAAATAATCTAAATATTTATTAAAATAAGTTGTGGATTCCTGATTAGTGAGACATTGCGTGGAGCATCGGCACATCGTGTGACTGTAAACGTGACACTTGCGGGTTCGAATTTAAATCAGAGAAAGTATTTACTTTTAAATATAATTATATTCCTATATTCACCATATTATACTAAATTAAACATTCAAATATCATAATATAGAGTCATAACAACTCTTATGTAAATGTCTATAAAATATAATATAATATGTGAGATTTCTAACATGTCAACGTTGAACACGAATATTATGTGAAAATATAGTCAAATTGATACTTTTAACGTTCATTAAATGAAAAAAACCTATCATATTTCATATGACAACAAGAAACTAAATAAAAATCAAGTAATACATATCTACCTATAATATTATATATGTATGGAGGTACGAGATACAAAACCGCTCTCGACACAGTCACGCGATACCCACCATTTTGACCACAGACCACGAAGTTTCAAAATAATGTATGAACCAAATAGGTATGTATGGTTACTTACTAGTTATAAAAACTGGATTAAGTAGCTGAGAAACGCTAAATCTTTGATAAGCATATATCATGTCAGCCCACACTGTTGAGGACGAGGTGCAGAATGCGAAATTATACTTAATTGTCGTTAGCGCAGGACTCATATTGTCCTACAAGCTCGTTATTCAGAATAAGCATCAGTTGAGATTTGAATTGTATGAACGTGTATGGTCTGTTGAGGATTTACGTTCATGACCATAGGTGATGCAAGTCTACCTATATGTAAGTCTACCTATATTGTATGTAAAAATTACGAGATTTTTTTTTTCTTTTTTAAATTGAAGTTTCGTTTATTTTTCATAGCATAAATATTATAAATAATTCGTAATAAGAATATAGTAGAGGCCAGTTGTGCCGTAGAGCACTAGTGTGTGACTATAATTTACGAGTGTCTTAGGGTCCCTCTGTCTACCGTGATGTGTACGTGATACAGCGTGAAGCTTTTATAATTAATTACAAGGTATTTTTTTTTCTTACACTGATTCTTTTACTTATTTTCCATACTATAAATAAAATAAAATTTGTATCTGCGTCTAAACTTATCGAAGTAATATTTTAACAGTTAGAAGTCAAAAACTAACAATATTCTTGTCTCTTCTATAAACGACGAAATACAAATTACCAACTTAGGAAAGTAAACCAAATTGTAAATATTAAAGTAACATATTATTTACAAGATTGGAAAAATATTAAAAGAACATAAATTAAGATTAAGACGACATTAAATATTGAATTGTGTACATTCCTTGACCTTTTTACACAATGCACCTATTTTATGTAGGTTAAGCCAATATATATATATCAGCTTCACGTTGTATCCTTCACACAGCAGGGAAGGCAGACGGAACCAAGTGCTAAGAGACATTGCGCGTTGAGTGACGGAAATCAACGCCGCACTTTACCTTGACTTCCTTCGAGAGAAAAAAAAATAAAATCTTAATTATGGATAAATTTCTTTCTACGTGGGATTCAAACCCGTAACCACCGTGTCTATTCAGATTGTTTTATTGCGCCAAACTCTGGGTCTCGCTATATTATAATAAGCTTTCTTTTAAAGATAACATAAAAAATTCGTTTCCACCCTCAGGTCAGGTTTATTCGTGATAATTGAAGTATGATTAATGAAAGTGATCGTATCGAGCTCGCTATCTCTTGGCTTAATTGAAAATAATTATGAGTGGCCAGTCGTGAGGGGATAAGTGTGTGAATGTAAGCGCTACAGGTTGCGGCTTCGATTTCCATTTGATGAAATAATAATAAATAAATGGAAGATGGAAGAGTGTCTTAACACTGGGTTCCCTCTGGCTGGCCTGCTTTGTGCGTAAAGCTGAAAAAATATATAAATGATGAGGCCACATTCTGTCAAGAAGTATTATTAAAAGCTATGTCGATTTAAACAATTTTTTTTTCAGATTTTAGTTAAATTTATATAAAAAAAACTACGATACACCATTGTGGTATAGATGGGAATTGTCCGTCTGTTGCGAATATGTATTGATTGTGGATTCGATTTTGTTTCAAAGAAACACTTTTTAATTAAAACATATGTGCTTAATTTTTTCTTACTGATCTGGAGCACAATATTATGAAGTAAATAAGCAATTAATATTTATAAAATTGAGAATATTGATAACAGCAAGCATTTAAAACGTTGTAGCTAATTAAAAATATGTAAATTTGAAACGATTGACTTGCATTAAAAAAAATGAGTTTATTTAATGTACAAAATGTAAAACGATTGGTAAATTCAAGTGAAACTGGCTGGTTGTTGTTAAGTTTTTTTTTTCTAGGAAAGATATATAGGGGACTGTAATTTCTATGGTTGTAGGTAAGAAAAAGAAATATTTAATGCTTTCATTTCCTCGCTCTTGAAGCGGGATAAAGCACGGCGTTGAGTTCTGCACACGCAGTGATTCTAAAATTCAGTGGAAAATGGGAAACGGAAGTGTCTCGAGGCTTTTTTTTTATAAATTCTTTCAACAAAATTAACTACATATAACTACAAAATTAATTTTAAAAAAATATTACATTATTTTACAGCAGGTACTGTTTGTATGATACTTCTTAATTTATGCTTTCGCTCTTCACCTGTTGATTTTAGCTCTTTTGATTTTCTCTTTTTATAAATTTCGCTCACAAATGTCTGGACAATTTTATAATATACTCAGGTATACAGATTTAAATACTGTATACGAACCATGTAAAGTTTTAAACGTAAGTTCAGGAAGACAAAGGAATGCCACGAAGTATATTTAAATAATGGAAATTTTCATGGCAGACGAGACGCACGTTTTTGTCTATATACGTGTATATACATCTCGAATCAATATCACGCGAGTTAAATTTAATTGGTTCAAATTCAAAGACAAAAAAGCGACAGGCAATCACGCAATCTACCGATGTAATTTGAATAATTTGTCTACCTGTCCTTACTGATATAGTAATAATGGCGTTGAATAAATTTGAAAATATTAGTTGGAAAAGCATAGCTTATGCATATGTTAAGACATTCTTCAATTTTTTTTTGCTTCCCGCTATATCCTGTAAATACTGAGGGTAGTGGTAGAGAGACATTTTGTGTTATGTGGCGGAATTGAACACCCCGTCCCGTGTTGCTAAAGCATTGGTCTCAAAATTATAGTTTAACACTGACTGATTGACTGAGATCTCATTGGACAAGAGGATATGTGATTTATATATAGATATAATATTTTTTTCAAGCGAAATGATGTTAATGATGATGATTGAAAAATTTTTAAATAAATTTCAATATTGTATTGACCACATTTTAATTAAGCAACGAGTAAAACGCTTCGAAAAAGTTTCCTAAGGCAATAATATATTAAATAGCCATACATATATACATACACAACTAATTATTCTAACAATCTCAGTCACGATTATTACAACAACCCATCTGTACCCATCTACGGCAGAAACCCAAACGGCTGGACTGACACTGTACCCAAATGAATATCTATAAATATCGATTAATTAAAATGTCAATATTGTATTCATTTTATTATATTCTTAAGTTACTTAATTGTACAGTTTACTCGTGTACTGTATACACAAACAATTTAAATATTTTGTTTATATGAACCGCAAATCCTAGAGATATTTTATTGTTGAATTTGAATTTTTTTTTCAGCTTCAAGCTGAATCCCGCACCGACAGGGTAGGAAGAAGGAACCTCGGTGTTAAGACACTCCGTTCCTCACACTCCGCCGAAATTTCGAGGCATTGCATGTTGAGTTGAGAACTCAACGCCGCGCTTTGTCTCATTGATTGACCAGAGCGAAGAAGTGAATATATTAACAAATAATAATTCATTCCATGTAGGAATAGAATCCACAACCATCTCGTTTACCGTCACACGCTTGTACCGACTGATCTTAGTCACGTCATATACTCTATAACTATTATTTTAAAATAGTTTCATATCTTACACCGTTAAAAATATTAAGAATGGTACTAAAATAAAACTGCGCAGGCGCCTGACTAGCAACAAGAACCACAAAAAAACACAATAATATAAAACCTCGCGTGGAAATGCTAATATCCAAATCGAAATCGGCACCAACTGAATCAAATATTATAGATTCTTGCCACCAATTTAGGTCTTGTGAGGAAATAACCACGTTATTATTGTATGTATTGGACCAAGATGATAATTTCTAAAGATACATCCGTAGGCGAAACGCTTGGGACCGAGTCCACCTGCCTTGATTTATTATGGATTCAGTATTAATTTGATATCCCTTTGCCGTAGCCCCTTGAGCGATGTGGTCGAGCGAGGCCAGTCCGGCACCCATTATATGTGGTCTTGGAATATCATAATTGTATGCGTCCCGTATAAACTAAATAACTTAAAAAAACATTTGTAATAT
Source organism: Heliconius aoede (assembly GCA_037355905.1). Classification (NCBI taxonomy): domain Eukaryota; kingdom Metazoa; phylum Arthropoda; class Insecta; order Lepidoptera; family Nymphalidae; genus Heliconius; species Heliconius aoede. The sequence continues at coordinate 1,446,528 of JBAIZZ010000064.1, read as the reverse complement.
AGTTTAGATTCGATATTTGTATCTATAGATAAGAAAATATAGATGAGGGCTTGGTTAATTAATGTGTTTTCAAATTTATTCAACGATTTGCTCTGTTGTTGTTGTTTAGATTTGTAATATATAAGTATTTTGATTTTGTTCAAATATAAATACATCTAATATTTATATTAATGTGAGACAATCTAAAGACAAGGATTGACCTGCCTCTCCATTGAATTTAAAACCTACGACTCCTATATAAACACATATGTGGTATTTGGATCGTTGTGGCGCTGGGGTGCGTGACTGCAACGCGACCTTTAGGGGTTCAATTCCAACTTGGGTAAATTAACTATTTAGTAAATGTTTATTTAGTATATGTTTATTTCTTCGCTCTGGCAAAATGCGCGGGGTTCAGTTCCACTCAACCCGCAATGCCTCGAAGATACACCGGAAAGTGGGAAACGAAGTGTCTTAACACTACGTTCCCACTGCGTACTCTACAACATACGGGATACAGCGTGAAGCTAAAAAAAAGGAAATAATACTAGAGTGCCAATTATTGCAGCAGATGCTAGTACAGAAAAAGTAGCATAAAATACTAGTATGCTTTGATATTTTTATTGGCAAGCGAATCACTCCACACGATCTTCCATCTGCCTTCATCAAATAGGCAATTGCTATACGAGCTCGTAGCTGCAAGTACGTGCATTTTTGTGTTGGTGCTAGTATCGATACATCGATACAGGTTTGAAGTGAATACCTTTGTATCGTTAAGTGTTTACATCTCATCTAGTGGGAACCTTCTTAATGTCAGATTTTTTTTTAGTCGTGTTGATTAGATACATTCTCATCGAGATTCTTTCTACCTTTGTTTAATTAATATAATTAAAATATAATTTTAATACAAATGAAATAAATCAGCTTCACGCTGTATCCCGCTCACAGTAGATAGGCAGAGGGAACCTAGTGCTAGGACACTCCGTTCCCCAGTTTCTGCCGAATTCTGAAGGTATTGCGTGTTAAGTGGCAGAACTCAACGACTCGCTTTGCTTCGACACTAGAGCGGAGACTTGTAAATATACATTTAAATAAATATTTTATCTCTTCGAATGGGGATCGAACCCACAACCAGGCGGTTTTACAGTCACACTTTGTACCCCTGCGCCACGACTGGCCTTATATCAAAGTCAAAGTCTTATTTCACAACATAAATTGTAGGTTTACACTGACGTTCATTATTTTTAAGCCGAGTAATGAAAATTGCTGTTGGAATATACCGATAATACGTCTCCTTCCGATCGATGTTAAGATAAAAATGTTGCTTTCGTCTTATTTATTTATGTGGGCTCCAATTAGTTCTCATTTCTTATTCAAAATGCGTTCAGATCTTTTTTTTTATAAAACGCCATTTTTCTATATCTATATTAAGGGACACAAGTGAAATTTGAGTCAATAGAAATCAAATCATGTCAGTTTCACGCTGTATCCCGCATACAACAGTTTAGGCAGAGGGAATCTAGTCTTGTATATATATACATATATATACACCTCGTTCCCCAATTTCCGTGGAATTGTTCGAGAAATTTAGTATTGACTTGCGGAACTCAACGCTGGGCTTTTGCCTTAGTATCAGAGTGAAGAAATGAAAAATAATAATTCATTCCCTCGAGCTGGGATTGAACCCTCAACCGTCACGTGTCAGCCACTCCCTTGTGCCCCTGCGCCACGACTGGCCTGCTCCACGGCTGGCCTTCCGATAATTATACGACGATTTCTATATTTTGGCAAGGTTTATATTTGAGTCGTGACGGAATATTTTTCGCAGAAACATGAAATTAGCAACGTCGTCCTTGGCGGGTCAAAGGCGGCATGTATGGACGTATGTGTATGTATGTGTTTTTTCTTCGTGGGATATTAATTACAGTTTGTTGTATGATAACCTGATATTATGTTGGTCCTCGTTGCATCTCGAATAAAGGTAATAATAATATAATTACTTTTTATAAAAAATATTCACAATAAAGAGACCGTCGTGGCGCAATGGCAATAGGGTGTGTAACGCGATGGTTGTGGGTTCGATCCCCACTCGAGGAAGTGAAATATTTATTTACGTTTATATTTCCGTTTCATGGCTGGTGTCAGGGCAAAGCGCGGCAACAACACAATGCCTGTAGAATACGGCAGAAAGCGGAGAACGGAGTGTCTTAACACGAGGTTCCTTCCCTCTGCCTTTAAAAAAACATTTCAATAATATGATCGACATCGTGGAAAGTAGATACTCCGACTCCTACGACATAACGGAGTCGGAGTGTCTTAACACTACGTCCCTTCTGTCTGCTTTGTGAAGCTGATGTTAGATTCAAAAAGCTTTTTTTAAAGTTATTGTGTGATTACAATAAAATTGACTTTTTGTCATTGCCTATTGAACTGGCCGAGAGATGAAAAAATAAATAGCTCGGCGATTTAATGGGTGTGCTTTGTGGTACCGTTGGAGAAAAAAATGAAGCAGTTTTTTACGTAAAAAAATAATTTTAGTGCCGTATGCAATTTACTTATATTTTTCATTTAGCATCGTAATGTTGTATTTTATTTTTAATACGTCCTATAAATATCAAATATATGGTACATGTAAGTAGATGTCTATTATTCAACATATTTCAACAGCAATTGATATTATCAATATAACATAAAACTAGAAAAATTATATGAATTAATTTTAAAAAATATATATATACAAACAAATTTTCATGCGGACCGTACCAATCCCAACTTCCATTAACAAAGTACCAATAGAAACGGATGAGTCATCAGATTTTAAACTAATTACAAATCGAGAGTAAAAAACACGTAAGTCGATGCGAGACGAATAACTCAAGATGGGCATTAAGATTCATCAAAAATCACTAAGTCCATGTTGCTTGTGTAGACAGTTTCTAATTTTTAACTTCAGATTGAAGATTTACTGTATAGTGGATTAGAATACTTTCATGTTAAAATCGCTATTATTAATCTATCTAAAGTGTTTTTTCCTATACTTTCGTAATTGGTTTGAAAATTGTTTTTCTTTTAGATTCACTCTGTATAAGGCACGAAGCGGGGCAGGCAGAGGGAACCTGGCAATCTAGTATTATAACAATACGTTCCCATTAAGTATCTTAATGGGAACGTATCGCACTCCCCACTTTCCAAGAAATTCTGGAAGAATTGCCTAGTTGAGTGGCGGAACTCAACACCGCGCTTTGTCTAGTTACTCGAGCGAAGAAATGAAAATATATACATATTCCATTATCTCGAATAGAAATAGAACCCACAATCTGTCGCGTTTACAGCCGCACGTTTGTATTAATAAATATAATATGTTGCCTTAAAATAGATTAAATAAATATATTCATTCATTTATATAAAACTCGCTTAATATGTACATAATATAATAATAATTTTATAATTAATTATAAAAGTTATTTAGGGAGCACATGTGTGTAGCATACTAAAGGGAAGTAATACTATTCAGAAGGATTAAAACTGAAAATTGATACGAGACTTGCGCCGCCGCCACTTTTTATGATACAATAAAATAATTTGAGCTCCAAAAGCCGTCGACGTCGACCCAATACTACAAGAACGCTTAAAAATGTTGTATTTTATAGGACTTATTCTCATATCTTATAATCGGATTACAATTATTCTTCTTATAGTATGTGGTACGATGTAGAGGGAATTACGTAATGCATTTTAATAATTTAGTTGAAAATATTGCGTATGTAAGTGTAAAAACAAGCGTGCGACTGTAAAAGAGTAAACGCGACAACTGTTGGGTTCGATTTCCTCTCGATGAAATTGAATATTTAATATTTTTATTTCTTTGGTAACGAGTCAAAGCACAGCGTTGAGTTCCGTCACTCAACAGCCTCCCGAATTTAGTGCAAAGTGGGTTTGGTGCAAACGTAGTGTCTAGGTTCCCGGTTTCCCTATGTCTACCCTACTATGTGCGGAATACAGCGTAAAGCTAAACATAAATGTAATAAATTATCTAATCAAGTGGCTATTTTCATATTTACACAAAAAGTTTTTTACATGATTTTTTTTTTGACATAAATGACTTATTAGATTTAATTTCTTCCTCGTTACTGATTAATGCACGAATCAAATTAAACGTATCTTGTCGAAGCAGCACAAAACGCTATCCTATTTAAATAATAGCTTGTAATAAAAAGTCCAATTAAGTCTTTTTTTGATATACCAAAGAACGAAAGAACCGACTTTTTATAGAAACTATAAATCTATATTTTATAGATGACCAGCTCAATAGATCTGTGGGAACGCAACAAATAATGTTCAATTTATATTTAAAACCCGATTGAAATAATTAAAAATCCTTTATGTAGCTGCAATCTATTAATTCATAGTTATCCGCCTTTGGCACAGAGATTTTAATGTAGCGAGAAGTTTTAAAAACATCCACTTGAAAGTTGGTTATTAGATAAATCTTAAGAATTTACCTGTTTCAAAGCCTAAAGCTTGATTACTAGTACTGTCATTAATTTAAGAGCTTTACTATTTATTTATACCTCTTCAATCAAGATAGATAAATTTCTCAGAACCTGTACTACGATTGAGAAACTTATAAATATTTCATTTCCAAGTAGTCGAGCGGATGCGGCCACAGTCGGCTTAACATCTGCAACTTGAGTTACACCGGCTGTCAGTTACGTGCATATAAAATGGGCCTTTTATATTTACTATGACCAGCCTTGTAGAAAATTAAATACAAATTTGAAAATGGCACCAGCTCCCAAAACATATAATTACGTGCCGTCCGCGTACAGTAATTATAGCATAACAATTTTTAAGTGTATATAAATATGTATGACTCACCTGTGGTCACGCAAGTGATCCTGTCTTCTGAATGCTTTCCCGCAAATATCACAAGAATATGGGCGCTCGTCTGTGTGGGTTCTTTCGTGGATTAGCAAATTATAGGATTTTGTGAACTGTCGATTACAGAATTTGCAAATAAATTGTTTTTTGGGCCTCGAAGCTCTTCCTGGAGCTCGTAATAAACGCCTGTCTAAATGAGGGTGCATTTGATGAGGACCAGCCCCTGAAGAAAATAAGCCAGCACCGGGAAATGTAAAACTATTAGCAGTTGTTGGTGAAGGGCCTGGTGCACCGAGAAAAGCTCCAGGTGGACCGTAAATTGGAGGTTGGGAAGACCCATCTGACATCATGCCTTCAATGGACGGGGTTCTGTGATGAGGAAGCAACATTGCTGCTGCAGCTTCCCGTAATGCGACTTCTTTTCTCTTTTCAACCATCATAGCCATTAAATCAAAAGAATTTCTTTTCGAAAAATTCCCCGACGCTCTATCTGGTGACCCTTTAGCTGAGTCACTTCTATCTCTTTCTAACATTCGCTCTCTTTCCATAATTTCTGATGGTATTAGTGGGGGGTGCATGTCATTAGGATACATCACGGGATGCATAGCTCTTGTTGGAACTACAGGTACAAATGCGGACGATTCTCTATGAGTGGGTGCTAACAGAGATCCTGTTGTCATTTGACGATGGTAAGGTAAAGGTGGTGATTCAAAATTCCCATTAGGATTCCGCCCATTGGAGGCTGGCCGCTGAGTTCTTTCGGCGGAGTTTGCAAGGAATTGGTCATGTCTTGAACGTGGAGTTGCGTTTACAGGGCTGTCGGTAACTGGGCGAGGAGTCGTCGCCCTTGATACAGCAGTTGCTCCGTTATCAGACATAACGAGAAGAGAACCTGAAAACAATAAAATAAAGTGGTAAAGGTTATCTGCCAAATAACATCAATATTATCATCATTTCTTCGACTTAAAACCTGATTTACGCTAAAAGGTCCCCGTTACCTAAGGTACCACGAAAAGGATTTTAGCATTGGTTTCAATTTCGATTAACGGTGATACTATACTTAAAAGTTCATGTGAAGCTTCGTTTTCGTAGCTTTATTGATTTTTTTAAAATTTATCTTCAATATGACAATATTCACAGATAGGACTCGGCTTGTCTCCCTATTCTCTATATTTAGTTTAGCTTTACCACTCTTATTAATGACTTTAATTTTAAATAGTGAAATATATAAATACAGTATGGTTATAATTTTGAAATTATTATTTCTAATAAGTTTTTTTAAGGAAAAATATTTTATATTAGAATAAGTTGTTCTTAGAAATAAACGATTAGATTGCCATTTCTTAGTTACAGTCTTTCTCTGAGGCTTTTAAAACGAAAAGCGCAGCTTCAAAGTTGATTTTTATCTTTATAGCTTTCACTTATGGATCGTAAGACGGCCTGCACCATACAGCCAGCGCGCTCTACTTGCCGGTAGGTACGAGTACGTAAGTGTTGAATATAGAGATTTATGGATCGAGATGAAATGTTTAATTAAACAAGTCCACAGTGTTTCTCTTTAATGATTATTAAAAAACTTGATTTCTTATCATGAAACCAGAATGTTATCAAGATTTTTTAATATTTCAACCAGTTTTTAATTTCAACTACCCTTAATAATATATTCTCGTACAATTAACCTGAAGTTTGATTTTAATATGCGAGTCTATTCGCAATATAATTCCTTTAATAGTTAAAGGTATATTTTGTTTTGTTTATATATTTTCATCATTATGTAAATCAAATGTGTACTTCATGAATCATTCAACAACTTATTCCGAATCGTATAAATTTTTAGCTTCTGGCGATATCACAAAATGTTAATGTCAGCCGGGTTTGGACATGATGCCGATATAAATGTCTATAGTTGATATGTTGCTATCGATTAGCCAAAATACTTGTTATTATTAAGGAATCTGATTCGCGGATAAATAATAATTAGAAGTATAATAAATTATGCTGTCATACTTTACTAGAGGTTTTTATTTTCAAAAGTATCAGTGAATAATGTCTTAAGATATATATATATTTTTTTAAATTATTAGGTAAGGTATTTCCGCCGAAATCTGGAGGCATTGCTTGTTGAGTGGCGGAACTCAAGCAACCCTTTGCTTCGAATATATAAAATATTTCATTTCCTCGAGTGAGAATCGAACCCACCCAATCTGTTGCACCACGACTAGCCTGTAAAAATATATTTCTTAACACTTTTGTGTGCCCAAAGAAAACAATATTCTACGTATGTTTACATAACACTAATAACATTTTCAAGATTGCTATTCTCAGATTTACGACGATTGTGATGACTACCAACTGAAATGAGCGACGCAGAGGACAATAAAACATTCATTCTCTGTTTACTACCCATAAGATATTTTATTTCTACATCCTGTTCTACCAATATGTTTTTATACTAACTCCATTTAAGTTGATTTAAAAAAATAACGCAACATATTATTATATATAGCAACATAATCTACATAAAAACAAAAATCTGCTTCACGCTGTATCCCGCATACGTTAAGGCACTTGGTTCCCCATTTTCGCCGAATTCCGGAGATATTACGTGTTAATGGTCAACGACGCAATTAGTTTCGATACTAGAGCGAAGTAATGAAAATATAAATTTAAGTAAATATTTAATTTCCTCGAGTGGGGATCGAACCCACAACCCATCACGTTTATAGTCACACACTTGAGACCCTGCTCTCCTATTGGCTCAACATAATTGAAATACTTTTTATTATCACAATTTAATAGTAACAGCAAAAGGCAATTTTAACAAGACTGTGGCGGCTATAAATTATTTGAAACAGAAAAAAAATATAAAAGTTTTAGAATCAGCTTATTCGAGCAAGATCGAAAAGAAGGCAAACGCAAGGCCCACATTTCACTGCATGTTGCCCGTTCTACCGTAAAAGCCTTCTGAATCGTCTTCTCTTTCACTCGTACGCTTTTTGTGTTTTGTTTCACTCCCACTAAGGTAACGCCTGATCGAGTTTCTACCATCTTACTTGCTCCGAAGCTGTAAAACTACTTTTATCTCTTTTGGTTCGAGAATTTAGATATGAATATGTATGGAAGTACTGCAGTAAGTAATGCTCTCAGTTGTAATACTTTTCATTACAATAGCATAAAATTGTAAAGGATATTTAAAATGTATATATTACAAGAGATCTGTGGGAAGAGGTAAAGTCTTAACGTGTGTATATTTTTAGTTAAATCGGATGTTAATAATGTTTTTAGATTTGTTTTGCTTATTTCTGTATGGGCAGAGAACGTAATGTCAAGAAGAATTTCTTCAAATTCTGCCCGAATGTTACATACAGTGTTGAACAGCGAAACTTTACGTTGCATATTTTAAGCATTTATAGTATATTAATAAGCCGTAAAATAGAAAAAAAGCCGTAAAATTAAAAAGCCGTAATTGATTTCTGTCTAAAGTCCGAAATCAAATCTACATCTACATTATAACCTTTAATATTATCAGCACAAAAATATGTATTAACATTTATGTAAAATCGTAACAAAATAAAAAAAAAAAGGTCACCTAATTAAAGTCTAATGCATCCAATAAATAAGTCCCTAATCTCGTATATTTACATTTAAATGTAAATTTATTTAAATAAATGGATCGAGATCTTCCACAAATAAAGTACAGTCGAACTAAGTTCTCACTGAATATTTCATTGCGATCTTGATATTATGTAAGCAGATGAGTACAGTATTATCACATAATAAATTATATGGTCGGAGAACTTCTTTGGTAGCCCGCCACGCTTAAACTTCTATGGGAATATAACATGCATTCAATATGCACATACTGTGTGTACTTGTGAAAATTTAATAATCGATAGCAATATATCGATATGTGTAACACATCGAGCTTTTCGATCACACGTTGCTTTTAAATAATATAGTATCGAGTGATTTTAATTTGAAATCTATTAAGTTCTCACATAGTTAATCTGTGTCTTATGTAATTATATGACTTATTTTGTATTTCAAAATTAATTTGTATTAAAGTTATTTTGTTTAAAAGAATACGGGTAGACAGATAGATAATACAAATTATTTCTATGAACATACTATTTCTTGAAAATCAGATATAAATTTTAACTCTTACCATCTACAGCATCCCTACACGTGCCTCTGAGACAGAATTAACAAGAAGACGACCAAACAGTGTATAGTTTGTTTTTCATTCCAGCACTATCAGAGATCTGGGCCAGTTCGATGTGGAGGCACTAAATCAACGCTACACGAACCTGTCTCAGGATTTGGTTCGTTAATCCTTTACGGGGTTGATGACTCCAGGGTCTGTGTCACACGGTTTTTTAATTGAAACTGATAATTCTATATTAAATTCGTTATCTTAAAAATCTTAAGGGTGTTGTCTTGTTAACATTATTATAAGGAGTATATAGATTTAGAAAAAGAAAGGACAGTAGTATGAATATCCTTCTACGTCCGCTCTCAGCTTCATCCTCGTGAGCCACACGTATGTGAGTGTTTGTTTTGTTATATGATGGTTTTAAGATATAATAACACATATCAATAATATAATTTGGTTTTTTTCTAATATATATATCAGCTTCACTCTGTATCCCGCACACAGCAGGGTAGACAGAGGGAACCTAGTGTTGAGACACTCCCTTCCCCACTTTCTGGCGATTTCTAGAGGCATTGCGTATGACACGCAATAATACAATTTGGTTTTATTTTAATATAAAAGACAAATATTATATACAGTATATATACTATAGTCCTAGGAAGATATCTTCCTCTTGAATCAGTTTGTCCATTTCTAAGAATGAAAATTGCAATAAAATAATTTGTATAATTGGTACATTTACGAGTACATCTAGGAGATTGGCTATTTACCAATAATAAAAATAATTTATATTATTGACATTTTCAAAGGAATTACCTGTTCGAGTTTTAAAAAAAGTAAATATAGTATTATACTATTATTAATGTTCCACAGGAATCTACATAGAAATACTAAAATAGACACGACCATAGAAGCAATTCAATTAAAACTTTGTTTATTTTTATTTAATAAACTCGTTTATTTTGACATTTGAAATTAATAATATGACCTTTGTTATTGCAAGAATGTAAACAAAGAAGTAGAATTAATGAAGCTATCATTCTAAAATGTAAGGCTGATTGAGTCTGTTGATAAGTAAGTATATAATTTATCAAAAAAAAAAACAATACGTTGATTATTTAAATAAGATATGAAACTACGAAAGTCAATTATCTGAGAGATACCAGCTTTCATTTCAAAACGACTCGTGAGAGGTTATTTTTATCATCTTCACGCTGTATCCTGCATATAGCAGGATAGGCGAAGATAGCGTGTACAAGGCAGTGTGTGATGGCACTCCGTTCCCCGCTTTCCACACAATTCTGATGGAGTTGCGTAAGGAGTGGTAGATTTGGCTAGATTTTTTCATAAAGAAATAAAGATTTATTTTTCTAAAATATTGTTTGTTATTATTATTATTCTTAAATATATTTTTATTGAGTACAAAAGTAGTCCATGTCTTAGTTTTTTGGGTAAAATAAATATATATACATCATATTCACATATATAGGTAACAGTTAATACAATATATATTGAATGAAACAATTGAAAAATCACATTATTATAGCAATTGATTTATTAAGATTTACTTTTGATTTACCTTTTATAAAATAAAAGGTAAAAAATGATACGAATCTATTAATTACTTATGTAATTAAAATCTATACAAATATATATATGTCTGATCTTTATGTATTTTGTAAAATAATTCACCATTACTCAATCATCATATGATGAAACAACAATACGGTGTCAAACAAATGACATTTCATTAAAAGTACGCGGATAATATCAAAAGGAATTGTAAATATTTTTCTTGGAAAAATTAAATCAGCCATTAAAGGGCCGAATCGTTAATTTTCTTATCAGATAGAACAATCTGTGATATACAAATATTAAATTAGTATATTGGCTATAATTAGGTTTATGGTTATCGTAGGAGGCACTCTTTTTCGGTACCGCAAGGTTTCTATTGTTAATGATAAGCGGTGATAACGCTTAGATTGTGTTATCACTTGATGGTTCAGATTAACTACCTTATGCAGAACCGTTCAGCTCAACTGTGTTGAATATATGGGGAGTAGCGTGATATGGGGAATATACGGAAATTTACGCCTCAAAGTTCTCGAAAATTTAATTTCAATATGAAAAAAATACTGACCATTTATTTCCATTTTTTCCTTTATTTGTGTTCTTGTTCTCTCGAAATACCCTATAGGTTTTTATTATTCTGTAACTTATATATGCGTTGACAAAGAAGGTTGAAATTTTTTGTGTTTTAAGAGACTACAGATTTGAGTATTTGATTATTAATTACAACTTGATATCTGTACATGATCTCGAGATAGAGTCTTGACATACGGACGGACAGACAGCAAAGTTCCATTTTTAATATTTGATATATTACACTGTTCATTGCATAGGAAACCAGTAATTTAGATGCTTAATTATATATATAAAATATTTCCTTTTCCAAAAACATAAGGAGATACATACAGCAAACGGCGGTTAATTAAAATTTAAAATTGATATAATAAAAGAATATCCAAAAAAATTGTACCAGCAATATCTATTAGATGAGAAAATAATAAAAAAAAACATTACAGATACTACCGTATGAATCCAGTATAACATTATAGATGTTAAATGTTAATTAGTAAAGCGGCTGTCATGTCATTTTTTATCTCGACACCCAAATCTAGAAGTCAATCAAGTAAATTTTCATTTATTTCATATGATTATGATCAAATACAGTCATTAGTGTCGCAGAACATAGATATTATATTTGTAATGCAAGCGATAACCGCGAAACCGAAAACGGCTTTTATTTAAAATGTTTTAATATAGAGCTGCTAAATATATTATAACTAACCGACACGCGCGCCTTCGCCCGCTTTAACTGTACGAATGTTATTATTAAATATGTTTATGAAATTATTTTCAATTTAGGGAATTAATAAATTACAAAACATATGTTGAATAAAATATTTTTAAGAGTCTGGATTTCAAATTTGATAAAAATTAATGCCGATTTTAGAAAAAAATCCATACAAACTTTCAACCTCTATTTCATCCCTATATGGTTAAAACTGTTCAAAATCCCTTCTTAGTGGATGTTCAGTTTACGAAAATCTGTCCAAATTTCACGCTTCCACCATCAGCGGTCAAGGCTGTGCATGCGTCTTACTTCAGAACATATCCCTTTATATATATAAATAAAAGTATTTTAAGGTTCCTAACCTACATCAAGACGTGAAATACGAGTATGTATAGGATCACTTTGTTGTCCGTCTGTAATGACAATTTATTTCGAGATCGCATTGTGGAATGAGCGTGAAATTTATATCAATATTATTAGTCTTTAGATCTCGGAGCACAAAAAAATCTAGCTTCTAAATCAACGCAATCGGAAAATACGAGCAGTCGTAAAATTTAGTATAAAGTGATGACAATACAAATTAAGAAAAAAAAAATCCAAAACGTGAAAATTTATATGTTGAAATACACACAAAAAAGAAGTAATTACAAACTTACGTCTGTAGTTGATTTCATACAAAATTAATGCATATGCCCGCAAGCTTAAGTTTGTCAACTTCCTTCATCTATAATCCTGAAATTGGTACTGAACCTTCGGTGAGCGAATCCAACAAGTATCTGACCGGTGTTTTATTCATTAGAGTCCCTTATAGTAATATTTCGTGTTTGAAAGCGTAACGTAACTATAAATTATGTTTAAAATATGTACTACAAACAGGTCAGGAGAAGTCAAACGGGTGCTTGACTCTGGATTTTAAACAAAGAAGGCTTAACACAAAAAGTAGTTATATAAATTTTTCTTATGAAATTAACAATAGAATATGCTGTTGCCATTGTCTGTTAACCACAAACTCAACTCTTGGGATTTAACTCCATGCGTTCGTCCATACAATAGAGGTCTTGAAGCAAGTGTAATACATACACAAAATATTCTTTTTTTATGTAGACAGCTACTATAAAAGCTTTTTTTCTCGACTTCTAACTAATAATGACAATGTATTTTTCAAATATTTTCTTGAATATTTAAATCTATCCTATATCTGTTAACGCTATCGTGGCACAATAGAGACATATATGATTTTATATATATGAAACGGAGATTCAATTTGTACGCAAAGGAGTGTTAATGTTTTAAAAAAAACATCTTTCTATTTATACTAAGTATAGTTATTTATTCTACGATCCATCATGAAATATCTAATAAGTGGTTTGAAATAGAGTATGCGACAGAAATCTGTACCTATCCTATATATCAAGTCTATATACATATTAAGTGTGTCTGGATATTGTCAGTATCAAGTTTAATATAATATTGGTAGGTTGGTAGGTAAGTATCTATATCTTATATTCTTAAGCTCGTCATATATTCTGATCTCAGTAATAGCGCTCCTATTACTTATAGGAAGGAGTCTATATTAATATAATAATAAAACCCACATGCTAATAAATATAAACAGTTAATCTCGTAATTTATATAAATACTTTAATCTTCTTACATTGTTTTAGTTTCCACAACACGCAGCTACTGATAATCGTAATTACTCAAAACGGTGGCGCTGTTGTAAACTTTAACAATGGACTCAAACTTTGACCGTTAAATCAAAAGCGTTGTTATTGTATCGTTTCGTCAACAATATAAGTTTCAAAATCAAACTTTAGACCTTGTCAAAAAACAGGTAGCGTAAAGAGCACCCTGCCTACCCAATTTATTCCACATCCGCCGTATTGAATTACATATTCTATATAAAAAAATCGAACTCACAAGTCGACGGGTCGTCCGATCGGTCGTCCGACGTGTCACACGACGCCCCCAACCCTCTAAAGTCAGGTAGTTGCCAAAGTTTACAAACCGGGGGACCGCATCGGACAATGATAGATCATTGCTATTTTTTGTTACATTTCACAGTCTAACCACATCTAACGACAGGTGGATATTGTGATCACACACAATAGAGCAGCACAGAACAGTGTACTAGCACTTATTTAATTATATAAAGTTATTTTACATTAAATATATTTAAACACTCAGTTATAACAGTTTTAGTTCGCACTGTAATCCGTTGTTGTATCACAAAGTATCAATCAGGTTATCTTTCAAAGGCTGCGCGTGCGCAGTCGGCGCACTATGTGGGAGTCGGGCACGTACTACTGTAGTCGACTCGACAGAGGCAGTAGCGCTCCCGTAGCCGTCCCCACTCCCCCGGCCCGGCGAAGCCTCCACACAGTTTTTACTTTGGAAGCGATAAAAAAGGGATATCGATTGTTTATTTTTCATGTTAGTAGCTTATAAGTCGTGTAAATTAACGCCCTCATACGTTTGGTCTGTATGAATTTCGTTCGTACTCGCCAATTGATAATATAAACTAGCATAATAAAGTAAATCTTAATATTTTTGTAGTTTATTTATTTTTATATTTTGGGGTGAAAAATATAAAATCTTTTATTATTTTAATACTTTATTACAACGAATTCTATACATGCAGTCACATATAATATCTTTAAAAATCATCGAATAAGAATTTTTATAATAATTTAACTAAAAAACTTGTCCATAGTAAATTTATATTTAAAATACATACATACAGCGATTTATTCATTCATTAAAAATATGAAATTTACTCAAAAAGCTAAAATGACGTACAATGGAAGTAAGTATCAATCTATAATCTATAATATTTAATAAACGATGTCGAACAAAAACATATAATTTAATATACTCAATAATTTAAGTCTACGATAAAAATCATTATAAACAACTGTGATATAGATATATATATGTAGATTATTATGATAATTTTCAATGTATAGGTAATTTTTTATATCGAAACCACATTTTTTTTATCTGGAATAGTTACAATGAACACATTACAATAACATTATATACTATATAATTAAAAATTTACGTAAAATCTATCTATCAACGTGCATTTATAT
>JBAIZZ010000064.1:1279569-1419655 GCA_037355905.1 Heliconius aoede | reverse complement strand
TCAGCCAGCAAGTTTAATATCCCGTTTGGATCTACGCTTGGGAAATCACGGCCGACGAGAATCGTTTTAATTACGATTTAAAAGCACTAAGTCTATATATATATATATATATATAGTGATCTTTAGTGGTTCGTGGTTGACGCAAAAATAAATGCAGACGGATTTCGTGAATTTATACAGTTAATCTTTAAAAATTAATTTCAATGATTTTAATATAATATTAAAATATGATTCACCATCTATAGTATAAGAGAGTTTTATTCATTTATTACAATTGTATACTAAAAGCTTAATTTATTTAAGAAGGTTGTGGGTTCGATCCCCACTTGAGGAAGTGAAATATTAATTTACGTCGAGGGGACGCGGGATGTTTCGTTCTGCCATTCAACACGCAATGCCTCCTGAATTCGGCAGAAAGTGGAGAACGGATTGTCTTTACACTAAGTTCTCTCTGTCTATCCTGCTGCCTGCGAGATACAGCGTGAAGCTAATTTAATTTAAATTAAATAACATTTCTTTTACATTCAAATCTTGTTTTTCTTTAAAAACTTATAGTACAGTCATATTTTTCTTTCAATTTCAGTACATTTCCATCCTACTATATTACTAATCCTGCTATTTTAAATTTTATAAAGGTTAAACTTTTCGAGGTAGAATGTTTGTTTCACTTTCACGCAAAAATGTAATAAAATAACGGATTTAGAGTAAATATTACAGAAATATAGCTTATGCATTAGAATAACACATAGGTTAAAATATATGTAAAGATATTGTATATTTTGTATATTGTATATTTTGTTAAGCGACACTGTTAATTATCTTTAATAACAATATATCAATGCATGACTAATACATTTTTAAATTAATCTCTCTTTAAAAAACAATCGGCCGCAGTCGCACAACCATGTTACTATCACATTTCAACTTCCACGTCCTGATAAAAATACAAAAAAAAAACAGTACATACTGTGGCCACTCCATCCGAGTGAAGTCTTCATCCTCTGGCATCCAGGTGTAGCGTTTGGGGTCAGGCTGGCTGCACACGGACCGTGGACGTCGGCGGAAGTACGAGCACTCCAATTCTGCATCGTATGCGCACACCTCGGCCGGAGCTGGTGCTGGTTGACCGAACCTTGGGAATTAACAAATTTGTTTAAAGATAAATATTTCATTATGATAGTGTTGTATAAAAGAGAGTGTGGTGTTGAGCTCTGCAAAGAATGAGGGTGGACAGTGGAGAAAATGTAAAGATTTTCATTATTTTCTTTTAGCCCTATTACTAACTAAAATATATTAACGCAATGGTTTAAAATATAGGTAATTTTTGCGTCTATCTACTTTTCAATATTCATAAGAATTAAACAGGCAACACAATAGTAAACATCGTCATAAACTAACAACTAAACCAGCTCCACTCTCCGGCGTGAAGTGGCCCGCACTCAGCTGAGTAGACAGAAGGAACCTAGTGTTAAGACTAGTGTAGAGACCTAGGCCTCCAACTACTAAATCAATTGAATAATTACAGTATACACAGCTAAAATAAACATATTCTCATAAAATCTTCCAATAAAATGCAAATATAGACCGCAATTATGTAACGTTTGTTAAGAACGTGACTGTAAAAGGAACGCTCCGTTCGAGGGACGTCACTTGTCAACCCCCGCGTGGATCCCTATTGATCACATCACTAAACGAGGGTTCCACGGGGACATCTTCATGTATTTTTTATAAGGGTATAGGTGCATATATGATTTCATTTAGTGTACGTTTTTTGTGAAATATATTTTTTTATATATAAAATATAGACTTGTCACAATGTATGCCTGTAATCGCGACTGGTTGTAGGTTCGATCCCCACTCTAGGAAATGAAATATTTATTGACATTTATATTTTCAATTCTTCGCTTTGGTGTCGAGACAAAGCGCGGCGTTAAATTCCACCACTTCACATGCAATACCTCCAGATTTCGGCGGAAAGTGAGGAAGGGAGTGTCTTAACACTAGGTCCTCTCTGCCTACTCTGTTGTGTGCGTAATACAGCACCAAGCTTATGATAAGTATTCCATCTAAAATTAATTTTCTTTTTTCATAGCTGCACATGTGCGGAAACCGTTCCCCACTTTTCCACCACATTCCGAAAGAATTACATGTTGAGTGGTGGAACTCAACGAGTCACCTTACTTCAACATTTTTGCCTCGTTATCGCAGAAAAAACATGAAAATATTAAATATTTATTTAGAAAATTTCATTTCGTAGACTGATAATCAAACCCACAGCTCGTCGCCATTACTTATAATTAATATTCGATGAAATTAACCCAATTAGAGTATCATATTCTTGATATGTACTAATAATGTCTAGTAGAAGTAGCTATGAAAAGTTTACGATCAAATTTATATTACGAGCTTTTCATACTTATAAGCTTTGACATATAAAGCTGTCATCTGACTAACAACATAGTAATATTGCGAAATTATGATTGATCGATGGACTTTTGTAGCAAAATGATTTAAGCATACGTTACATATAAAATTAAATTTAAATAAATCAATGTCGTCTGTTGTATCTATATTTATTTATATTTTTTTAACTTCACGCATTATCCCGCATATACCAGTGCAAGACAGAACGTGGTAATCTAACATTAAGACAATCCAATTGCATTAAGATCCTCTCTTTACCCATTTTCCGCTTTTCAATTTTGAAGGCATTGCGTGTTGGGTGGCCGAACTCAACGCCGCGTTTTGCCTTGTTACATATTAAATAAAAAAATGCTTTTTTATTATTTCTCTCCAAATTTGGCTATTTAATATTTAACATAATTATGATTTTCTGACAAATCCATGTAATTAATTATAAATTCTTTAATTGTAATCAATTAATTGCACTGACATTCATTTGTGCAATTAACTGAAATTGTTTAAAATTATAAAAATATATTGAACATGTAAATAGAAATACATTTTTGATATTTGTCGTGTACTCTTATTTTATTCAAAGACTTCCGTTCTCCATTTTCCCACGAATTCTAGTGCGGAACCCAATGCTGCGCTTTGTCTCGTTTCCAGAACAAGGAGATAAATTTAATAAATATTTCATAAATTCATATAGAAAGTGCCCCTGCGCAACCACTGGCCACATGTAGTAGGTTAATAAATAAAATATTAGTAATATATTGTTAAATACTAAGTGAATGTTAATTTCAATTATTATATTAAATATTAAAATTAAATTTACCTGGGATACCTCTGTATGGGAGCATAATCGGTGTTGAGATTCTCATCTGAGGGCACTCGACGACGGACACATACGGACAGAAATGATGTTCTGCAAATAAATATTACTATTAATAAAATATTCTTAATATTAATTTACACCGTTGTAGCGTAGCGATGAATTGTCCGGCTGTAGACGCGACGCTGAACTTAGGATCATAGTGCCTTATTTATACTTGTATAGTAAATATGTAGAAATTTTTTGTGGACGTAAAAGTCAAACAAGAAAACCTCTTCTCTACTCTCGCTTACTACGCTGCTATATTTAGGGTGCAACGTAGAACAAACAAAGCTCAAAATCAAATCATCTTAACGCTATATCCCGCACACAGAAGGGTAGGCAGAGGGAATCTACTACTAAGATACCTAATGGAGAAGGGAATGCCCTACTGCCGCGCTTTGCCTCGACACCAGAGCGAAAAAATGGAAATATACATTTAAATAAATATTTCATTTCCTCGAGTGAGGTTTCAACCCACAACCAGTCGCGTTTACAGTCACACATTGTGCCCTGCGTCTAACACTATTAAAGTAAATATAATAATAATAAAGGTAAAGTAAAGAAAGCTGCGGCAACAACTAGTCTTTCAAAATAAATATTATTCGAGTTACATTTGAGTAGATCTATCTCTGTAATGTTCCCGGCACGAAGTGTTCAAGTGTAAAATTTCTGCGTTGATTGAAATGGTTGTGTGGAGTGCGGCGTTGGATTACGCCACTCAGCACGAAATCCACAAAGGAATTTACACTGAGTTATGTGAAAATTGTTTATTCTACGATAGCTCTGCTGCATGCTGGCGGTCTGCAATAGCTATTAGTCTAATCTACTATCTGGCCACTGTTGGCATTATAAAACAGATAAATTAAAATAAATCAGCTTTAAGCTGTATCTTGTGTTAAGACACTCTGTTTCTCTCTTTCGACTGAATTTTTTCGAAGCATTCCGCACATCGAAGTGTTGAGTTGTGGAACTCAACTCCAAGCTTCTCCCTTGGTGCTAAAGCGAAGAAATTAAAATACTGTTAAATAATAATTAATGCTCCCAAGTGGGGATCGAATCCATGATCCTAGCGTTACAGCCACCCTTGCGTCCTTGCGACACGACGGCCTCGTAAGACAGATAAATATACATAAACTCTTGAACTATATTACATCTTGAACTATATTATTATAAAGTTATTTAAGTCGATCAACTAACTATTAATATATATAATTTAACATTTCAAACTCTCTGTATTCGTGGCTTCAATATCGATCACTATACCCAACGGATTACATATAAAATGTACAAACGCTACGATACACACTAGAGATCCATATATTACTAAACTTTAACCAGTAATTTTATCTACTTTCAACTTCAGGTGAAATTTAAATACATTGTTCTCTGTATTTCTCTTTATATTCACATAAAATGAATTATATCACTTTTCTCTTAAACTATTTCGCTTTTATGTCTTTATGGAGCATATCAATTTGAATAATATGACGTTATGAATCGTAAAAGGTGAAGCTATAAAAAGATAAGCTCTTGCATAGAATTGGCGTGTGGTCGTATGTCTTTCTCATAGATAGATATGTTACCTGAGCTGCTGTTTAATTGAAGAGCTTTTTCTGTAAATTATATGATTGTGGTGGTATATGCAACTGTCACTGGCAATTATTTTTGAGTGAGATTAACATCTTTTTCATATAAAAAAGATAAAAAAGTTTAAAAAGATAAAAAGAAGGATTAAAATCCCCATTGTTATCCATATCCAAGTTTTGTCCATGTATAGCATATGCAGAAGAAACCTACTAATAAGACAATTCCCTAGTTTCCACCAAATCTCGAGCAAGGAGGATTAAGTGGTGTAACTCAACGCAGCAAGTTAAGTATATGACAACTACATTTAAATACCAAAGCAATATTTTACACATTTTAATCAACTGTGGCACTTAAGAAAGTGAAATGACTTCATAAATTTGACTATCACTCGCACCCTCGAAGTCTAATTCCATTATGGAGGGACAGAATAATAAAACATACAATTTGTTACCTTAAGACCTCCCCGAGACCGCTCATTGAGAAAATCTACTTAGAGGTTACACAATGTTTAGGGTTTTTTTTCCTTTATTTAATTAAAGAAACAATATATTTTGCTAAATTTTTGTTTTTATATATAATATAATATTCTTTTGTAAATGAATGATATTTAAAAAACTTGAAGGTTTTTTTCTAAATAAATATTCTAGAAAGGTTACTTCCTTAAATTGTTGTGTACAGTTACAGTACAGTACAGTACAGTACAGTACACTATTATTACATACCAGCGGACTCAGCTCAGGCGGCTTCGCATGCTGAACTATACGAATATTGATCAAACATATGAATAAAATTATTTTCAGTTTAAGGTGTGAATTCTAATAAACCGTAAAACGTTTTCAATTAAATATTTTTAAAATAAGTGTCAATTTAATTATTTTTCCTAACAAACTTTGAAGCCCTATTTCACCACTTCAAGGTTAAATTTCACAAAATCTCTTCTTAGTGGAGGGCCACATTATGAAAATAAACATCTGGCCAAACTTCACGTTTCTACAATCAGCTCATTTGATTGGGGAAATAAAAATTATTTAATTATTCCCCCTAATTGAGGATCGTAATGGTAAAAAGCTCGTGTATAGTCTGACATAGTTCAAGTGACCCACAATGGCGTCCACAGATTCTTCGATTTCTATTTTATTTCGTATTTTGTCGACCACACTGAAACCATGTCAAATTTTGTAACTGACGGTGTTCATTTTATGAATATTAATATAACAACGTACGTCGAGAAAATTTAATTAAATTTAATATTGATAGAATTAATTAAAATTTTAGATCAATGCGATATTGCGCAGGTAATCTTATTAAATTAATAAAGCCTATTTAATGTCTATTACTGTTATGCGCCTATGTTTTGTGTGTGTGATATGTGAAAGTTTAAAAATTAAGAAAAAATATAATAAATTATATTATTGAAGAACTAATCATTCATTCGCTCGAGTGGGAATCGAACCCACAATTAAACCTCCAGGACGGTCTCTATTAATTTTCATGAGCAATTTTTAACGTAATCTGTTAGTATTGGTTTCAAAATAATATTTTCTTTTATATATTCTATCTATAAACAAATGTGATGTATATTATCTATTAAATCATGTTAAAGAGTCAATATGTAGGCTCAGCTTGCACTATTATTGTTTTTAATAGGTTAAGGGACCTTGTATGGTATTGTATAGATGCTCTGTAACGTACGAAATTGTGGAATAGAATATGCTAGATTTTTTTTATATCTAGAATTTTTTTTTCAATCTTAATATAATAATTGAAAAAATGACGTCATTTTAAAACCAAGAACGACATGGATTGAAATTAATTTCTTTTTTATATTTTTTTTAGCTTATTCCGCTTTTAGCAGAGTAAATTTAGAAGCCTAGTCTTAAGATACTTCGTTTAAGACACTTTAAGTTTAAGTAAGTTAAGTACGGATCTCAATGTCCCCATGGATGCAAATGAATCGAACCCATAACCACCGCGTTACAGTCACACTCTTCAGCCCAAGCGCAGCGATAATCTCTCCGCTCAAGTTTTCTCATATATAAATATTAAACGTCTAATCCACTGAACGTTTAATTGAATAACATGATGGATTCCCTCAGCGTCTGTATTATGAGTTGACAGAACTAAATTAAGCGTATTAATTCTGAACCAAATTGCTATCCATAATACTTTTCATAAACAAATTTGATTTTGTCCCCAAATTTGAATTTATAACTTAAATAAGTTATAGACGTTACAACTTTCAATATTAAGTATTATAGATAGATAGATAAATATTATAGATACAGGGAAAGTTTATGGATGGTTGAGAACGGATTGACATACACTAAGCGCGCTCTGCCTGCCCTGCTATTTGCGGGATACAGCGTGAAACAAAAATAAATAAATAGAATAACAGTATTAAGACCATGGTGTAAAATGTAAATACGTATTTTGTATATCAAATTCGAAGTAAATTACATAAATTAGCATTACAAAGTCTCACCAAATTTCTCGAACAAAAATATTTTACTCGTTACTTACAAAGTATTTTATCGTATTAAAGTATCGGTTTCTGTGGATTCCAACAAAATATCTACACGTGATGAAGTTACGTAATAAAAAGTTACAGATACAGTGCTGCTCGGGGCCTCATTCTTCCAATTTTTATATCCTCATGAGAAGTATGAACGATCCGTTCACGATAAAGTATTCAAAGCTTTCTCATGCCAGTTTTAGACGGTGGAGATGCAAAATTATTAGCCTCTGGAATGTAATAAATCGTTTCTGTACTTGCTTTATTTGTGCAGTGATGGATTGGACGACCGAGGGCGAGATAAGAGAAGGGATCGAATTAAATGGTTTTCAACTCGCTTCTCTGTTGTATTCTATCTTGTTTTATCTATTATCTAGGCAATTTAACTTTAGGATCGTTGTTGTTTTCAAAGGAAGACGTATCAAGGTAATTAGTTAAGGAGATTCCATCGTTATTTAGGTGATGCGATCTTAATTATTTTGAAGTAATAATTTCAATGGTTTGTTCTTTGTAGAAACAGGAAATAGCTGAAGTTTATATCGTTACTTAGACAAATTTGCTTTTTAAATGTCAATTCAAGTTTTCCTTCCAGAACTAGGTATATTGTTGATTACATTACTACAATATAATAACAGCATTAGCCCAAAACCGATTACGTTTATTGCTTTCATAGAGAAAATACATTGATGAATGAATGAATGATGAATAAAGGTAAATATAATTCCTATAAGATATTCTTTTATGCTAAATTTTAATTATTTCTTAAGTTATTTATTTCTTGATAGAAATGTATATTTTTTTAAATAAATTTGATTATTATGTAAAGTTTAGAACGATTTGACTTATCCTTATTATTACCCTATATTTCGCACGACAGTCTACTGGACTTAATTAAAATTATATTAAGATATATATATATATCTTAAAATTATAACATAGTAAACCAATAATATTAAAATAAGTCTACTTAAAATTATGTATATAAAAATCGTTACCTATTGGCTCTGGAACATGGGCTCTCGATGTGGTACTGTGACAGACATCCGAGGAATCTGTCCTTCTTGGACTTTTCCAATTCCAGCAGGTCCAATTGCTTGTTGTTGATACAGTATTGCTCTCGGAACTCCTGCGATTAGACAAAAAATATCATATATTTAAAAAAAAACACTGTAATATGAAGTATACAGATAAACGTAAATCTCATTGCACTGCTCTCTATTTTGTGCTTTCAATAATCAATCTATACTAGCTTTATAAAGCCGTAGTGTAGTGTATGTTACAACTACAACTAGTGGTGGCAGAGATACACTTCGATAAAACCATCATTATGGATTTTCTTACACTCATCCCCAAACCCAATAGTAGATTTTCCCTTATATCTTCTATGGAGACACAGCGATCAGTTGCAATTTTATAGTATGTATAAATATATCTCATGAGAAGAAAAAACCAAACTCACAATTATCCTAAAGACTATCTACTGCAGTACCACAACGTTTTCCACCTATTATTTTTCATTTTTATTCATATAAAGTTATATAATATAAGATCTCGACATTATCATCATATGATATATCGTACGATCCTTTTTTGGCTTTCTGCACTGTTTGCGAGCATCATCCATCAACCCAGTTAGTATAACCTGATATATACACATTACTCTTTGTTGGCGTGATTGAGACTCTTCTTCCATAGCATTCAATTTTCTAAAACATAATCTATCATATTAAGAATATGATTAAATTATTGAGGCATAAAGTGTTACTGTAATCGATCTCCCCATACGAGGAAATGAAATATTTATTTTAATGTATAATATATTGTCATTTCTTCGCTTTGGCGTCGAGGCAAAGGGCGGCGTTGCGCGCACCCACCACGATGGAAAATGGGGAACGGAGTGTCTTGACACTACGTTCCCTCTACATAATCCTGCTTTAAAAAGCTTGATTTTTTTATTTTTTTCTAGCTGATTGATTTATAAAATGTTTTTTTTTTTGCCATTAATGCCTATATCACATTATTACGTCACATTATATCGGCTAGGCATAGAGCTCTAAATAATATATAGAAACTGCTATTCGCCACTCTAGGTTCCAGCGTGAAGCTGAAAAAAAATAATTAAAAAAATCTTTGAAATATTACCTGTTTGGAGTACATCGTTGTTTTGCTGGCTGGCCGCTCGTCGGTGCCCCTCTGCCGCTTTCTGCCCGCGTTTTCATCCTCCGATTCGTAGCCCTTCGCTGAATGTGCTATGTCCGCCTGATAACAAACATTGAAATTATTCTAATAGAAATGGTACTATTATCAATAAATATGATCAAACAAAAAATATAATATTTGATTATATAAGTATACTTAATATATACTTAATATCCATTACATACCTAACAGCGTTATTTACATTGATATTCTAACTCAAAAAATTTTAAATCCTAAGTTTTCATTTCTTTAGGCTTCACACTGCACTAATATTTTCTCGCTGCTATGCTAAGCTAAGCTAAGCTAGATAAAGCCTGTGTGTGTTAAAATAAAAATATTATTGAATATTTCAAAATTTATTTAAAAAAAAAATATGAACGTAAAATATTCAATGTAAATGAATAAATTGTATTAATCAATAAGATCGTGATCTCAATTTTGAAAAGAGCAACTGCATCTTTAAGTTGGTTAATTTTAGTTAAAATACAATTTGTATACTTGATAGAGCTAATAAAAGTCATACCAGAGAATTCTAAATTATTTAAATATTACTCCCGAGTGAGTATCGAACCCACGACCGTTACGCTTACAGTTATAATAAAGTAATACAATAGAGTTTGATGGACTTTCATTAATAATAACCTAAGTTAAACGTCAGTTTAGTTTGACCTAATATTAAGTGTTGACAGACATTAAGTGTTGATTTGTATAATTTTCAAATAACTATCATTTTAATATATAAGTTCTTACGGTATATATTTCTATACTATAGAATCATATATTCTTTAAAATATTATTTACTCACTAATAATATATTTTTGTTGATGAAGAAATTGTAATAAAACATGAGTCTATAATTTTTTTTTTCTGTTTTTTATTACTCTGCTTGTGTGCTTATTGAATAACTACACTATCGTGTTATTTCTTAACGTTATTAATATTTCTCTTCAAAACATAAAAAGAAGAAAAAGAATTGATAAATTTAGTATAACAATTTTATTTTGAAAATTCACTCAAAAGAAGTTTAGTAGATAAATTTATAACACAACCAAGCAGTATATTAAATTCCTAAAAGAAAACTTAATGAAAATTACTTAACTTTTTATTTCCCTTTTTTCGTTTCGTAATAAAATGTCAAAATGTGTTTATTATATATCATGACATTTGTTGTTTTTGTTTCGAGAAACATCAAACGAGTCGTGCTCTCATTTCATATCCTCGGCTATAAACGGGACTTTCCTTTAGAATAACGAAATAAATTCTTCAAGTTTAAAAGAAAATAAACGAGTCCATGATGACTTGTAATAGGATAATCTTTTTTTCGTTCGTAGTGAAATTAATAAACTCGTTAATTCCCTACGAATTTGCAATAGAGTTTAATTTTAGAGCTTTTATTTAGTTAATAATTTGCGGTCTGTATAGGAGATCTGTCTGCGAACCTCACTAGCGGCATTATTGATTGATTGATTAGAAGGCTTCCTGCTAGTGTGTGCAAAATATATACTAAATTTAATTCATTCTCCCTCAAAATTCTCCCTTAAAATTAAGTAAATTTACCAAAATGTGCCACCTATATGTTATACAAAGTTGCTTACAGTGCAGTCAAACTTTAAGCCTGGCTCTTTCAGAGGGCCATCCACTCTAGTTCTCCAGAGAACTGGAACATCACTTCTCCCTTAGTTTCCGACGACGGTATTAATTAGACTTAAGTAAGTGCACTTTCTGTGTGAGAAAATCTTGGTCAGTAAGTCCAAATGCATCTATGTATCAAGTATATGGTAATATAAAAAAAATTATAAGAACTAGTTTCTGTACTTTTTGCACTTATAGTATTTTTTGTTTTACTCTTTGATTTATTTTTGAGTATTTCTCAATATATGAACACTAAAATGTAAACACACATTCAAGTAACGTAAACGTCATGTAAGTAGAATTGAAAACTTCTACAAAACTAAATTACTTTTTAACCTTCTAAATAACATAATAATTTCCCAGCCTTACAGTTTCAAACCAAAAATCACCTTAAAGTCTATTTTAAGCTGCGAATCGAACAAAATCATCAAGTCTAATAAAGAGCGAAAGTAAACCGAATTTGAATAGAGCCTTCAATCAACGTTTTAAAAAAGATTTGTTATTCTTACCTGCGTGGAAACCGACACGCCCGAGCCGCCCGCTCCGCCACCTGGGTAGAAAATAAAGAATTTTAAATTTCACATTAGACTCGCTCACTTTGAATAATGTTTGCCATTTCACGCTAAAGCTCGTTGGATTTTCACGCGTTAACACGTCAGGATGAAATTGTGAAACGTTAATACTTGTACGTCGTGCCTATTTGAAAATTACTATTTAATGAGATATTCTTTGAACGAAACGGAGGCTTAAAATTTCGCTCATTTTGATGTCTGGTTCTTATATGAATAAATTATAATATGAAGAATAACTGTGAAGCTTATTTACATTTTTAGAGCTCCGTACCTTAAAAATAACTTGTCAAGATCACTTTGTTGGGCGTCTGTCTGTCTGTTCACATTTCATCCTGACTTGTTAACGCGTAAACATCCAATGAGCTTTAGCGTGCAAGCGCATACAAAATAAATGCACAATTGTGCAAACTTAAGGTTGTTAACTTTTACGAATTGTACTTTGCTTATC
The DNA here is from genome assembly GCA_037355905.1 of Heliconius aoede. Lineage (NCBI taxonomy): Eukaryota > Metazoa > Arthropoda > Insecta > Lepidoptera > Nymphalidae > Heliconius > Heliconius aoede. The sequence goes on along the minus strand of JBAIZZ010000064.1, from coordinate 1,407,428 downwards.
TAATAATCCTAAAATTGGTACAGCACCTCAAAGCACGAGTCCAACCCGATCCATCTAAACTGGTTATTTATCAAGAAAATGCTGAAAATATCTAAATATAATATGAATTATTATTTTTAAGTAAAATCTTTGGAAAAGCTGTACAAGCCTTATATAAGCATATACTCCCATAAAGGAAATATATTACACGTAGTATAACTTTATTTAAAAATTGATTCTGAACACATCGTACGTACGACACAAGGGGATTTGAGTGCAGGCGGAATTTCTAATGCATCTGTCCTCATTGGTAATTCAGCTTACAAAGAAAGAAATCATCTTTAGAGAAGACATTATGGATTAAGGTCTAGCTTCAGTAATTATCTTCATATAAAATGTATGACAGATAGAACAAAATTTTAAAAAATCAGCTCACGCTGTATCCCGCATACAGCAGGATACAGCGTGATTCGATCCTCACTCGAGGAAGTGATATATTTAAATACGTTTATATTTCCATTTCTTCGCTCCGCTCTGTCAAGCCAAAGCGGCGTGGAGTTCTTCCACTCAATACGCAATGCCTCCAGAATTCGGCAGAAAGTGGGGAACGGAGTGTCTTAACACCGAGGTTCCCTCTGCCTACCCTACTTTGTGCGGGATATAGCGTGAAGCTAAAAAAAAATATATATAAGCTTTCATAAAATTATGGACAACATTTTAATAATAGTATAATTTTTCTTCTCAGTCAGACATACATCATGGGGAGTGTGTCGTTAATCTTCGAGGCTTAGATAGAAATAGTATTTAAGAGATGGGAATAATAGAAGCAAAAAATATTAATTTATATTAAAATTACAATATTTTTTTCCAAATTATTTAGTTAATTTAGTTTTTAACTTATGTATAGTTTTCTTTTTACAGTTGTTTTTGTTAAATGAACAATTTATCATGAATGAAAATGATATTTGATTATATTCCTTTTTTTTTGATTATATTTCTTTTTTCCTGTTTTCATGTTGGCCGGCCATTTAACGCACATTTAGACGACGACATTTAGAGAACGACTTGCTAAAGATAACTCATTTTTTAACTTCACGCTTTATTTGTGCGCGTACGCACTTAACAGGGTAGGCAGACACTTCCATTTCCCATTTTCCACCAAATATTACGCCCGTCGCACTTAGCATTGTTTCCACAGTAATGAAATGAAAATATATAAAATTCTGCCTAATAAATATAGGGTAGATATCTCTTTAAATATATATACGAATACATATATGAAATATCTACATCTTAGAGGCTTAAGACTTTAGTTTGAACTTCTTAGTCAGTAGTTACTCAACACAGATAAGTTCAGGACCATCTTGCATGAGTTTTGGTGACTAAGCCGATGGAGCGGACTACGAGATTACGTAGAACTCTCTGTTAAAGCTTTTAGTGTTAATGGGTTGTTATGGCATATTCTCATCTAGCCAAGCGATATCTTGATAATGTTGAAGTGTAATTATAGACAAATGAATGAGTGTTTTAACTCTTTCTCTTGTTGAGCCTTTCAATACAGATTAAGAAATAACAAATCTGGGGTGATAAGAAATGTATATTTTTAAATTTAAAATTTTTTAAATTGTAATAAGAAATGTATATTTTTAATTTTCATCTTTACATAATTTTTTTTAATTCTTAAAAAAAATTATGTAAAGATAAAAATTGCTCGCCAGTTGTTTTTGTACACTAAATTACATACGTATATATAGCGTGAAGCTGATTTAATTTTTTTTATTAAAGATATAAAGCTTATTATATTATAAAAAGATTTCAATGTACTCACTTTATTTAATATAATATTTTTACGCGTGTTATTTTCTATGAAACTAAAGCTGACATGCTACAGTATGACGCAGTGCATAAGCTGCAGAAAAATTGCTCTTTCTTCGAATATATATATATACACGTAAACAAAAATTCAGAGTACACACTTAAGAAATATTATTTTATATACGAGTTATAGAATTTTCACACTAAATTTAGACGTTATTTTAAAATGAAAATACATGTATAACAAAAATATTAAATTTATTTTAAAGTAAAATATTTTCTATATTTATTATTTATTGTTTAAAAAAGATAGTTTATTTTTTTAGCTTCGCACTGTATCACCATTTTATATTTTACTTCCTTAAATGGTAGTTAATCGATCCCACAACCTGTCGCCTTTACAATCGCATACAGATACCCATACCGGCTTCAAAGACATAAGTAGCATTAAAACATTCTAATACATTATTTTTTTTAATATGAATGAAGAATTAATGTTATTAATATAGTTTATACATATATGACAAGTAAATAAGATATAAATGTAAGAGAAAAAAAGATACATGTTTTATCTATAGAACCACAAAAATCTGTTTTAAATATAGAACTCTAGTAAGAAACTTACAGCAATATGCTTAGTGCTTTTAAGCATTCCGACACTGTCTTGTTTTAGCTTAAAATGAATGGTGTTTACGAAACGCTTCACTCAGAAGCGTTGTCAAGTGAGGGGTGGTTATAACTTTGGAATGTGAAATACAGTTTCTTTTCTGGAATCTCCTTGGAATTTTTGAGATATTGTCTCTAAGTGTGAAACGTATTTTATAAAAATAGATTTATGAAATATATATTATAAAATATAATATTCAATAAATATAGAGGTAAAAAAACATCTAAAAGGAAACACGCAAGACGTCTAATAAATATTCTTACACAACAGAATAATAAAACCTTATGAACCGAAGTTTAGTGGCAGATAGAATAGAAACAAACAGAATAAATAGTACAAGTGAGATTGACAGTAAGAATATTAAATAACAAAACTGACGCCCTCGTGGCACAATTTCAAATAATATGATTTTATATGCAAATAGTTGTAAGTTTGAACACTTCTCAAGGTAATTTTGATGTTTATATTTGTTCTTTTTTTAAACACTCAACACTGCGCTTTTGCCTTGAGATTAGAGCGAAGAAATAATAAATATAAATAAAATAAGTATTTAATTCCCTCGTTTCGATCCACATCGAACCCATAACCAGTTGTGTTTTCAGCACATCATTGTGCGCCTGCGCCACGACTGGCCTCATTATTTATCATTAAAACCGTTTCTACTTCGATCAAAATAAATGTCTATTTCATATTCGTGAACATCAAAGCCGTTACCATATCGTTAATATTTATAGAACGACCTTATATTAAATCTTTCACATACTACAGGTCCCATTTTCTCTAAAAGTTGGTGCGAAATTTTTATCGCTCCTCGGCGTTTCCGGAATGAGGCTATTATTGGATGATTTATTTCTAGGTTGATGTCATTCCGGGTTTTTAAACTAGCCTCAATTGCTTGTTAGACGATGTTAGGATATTTATATATATTGGCGCTTAGGTCCACCACTCAACTTACACTAGGTTCCCTCTTGCTTACTAAATGCGTAACGGTATAAAGATGAAAAAAAGATATTAAAAATATTAATGTACAATAATAATAAAATAAACTGTCACTGTCAATTTTGAAATTTATTTAGAAATTTGTTTAGAATTAAATTGAAGGTCCAAATGAAATGTATATATTATTTGTTTAAACCTTTTATAACAAATAATGTAATTAGTTTCACAATTGTTTTTGACTGAAACGAGAGTCGAGTTTGAGAACAAAGTTGAGAACTGTATTATATTTGCGAACTCTATTTAATTTAAGGCTCTCCACTAAGCGATGTAATTAATTCAACAATAAGATTTATGTTAGAGCTTAAAGGTACGAATAAGTTTGTTTATTACAAAGTTTTTAATATATATATATATTGCTCGAAGAAAGTAAATAGTAGTTTTAATTTATGTTTCCATTACTTCAATCTTGTGTCGCTCAACACACAGAACCTCAAAAAATCTATACGACATTATTTATATTCATGACAAAAAATAGTATAAACATCATAAAAGGTATTTATTTACACCAAAATTTGAAAAAAAAAAAAAATTTTTTTCTCAAAAATGGCTTCAGGACGCGATAATATATTCTGGAGAACACCGGAAAGGCTTTATTTAAAGTACAGCCGTTTAGTTGAGCTTGAGTGAAAATGATCTAAGAAAAATGTTTATATATATAATATTCTATGTAATTTCCTTAAACAAAATCAACTTAAAAACTGAAAATAATGTAGAATTAAGTTACGGAGATAACCAAATGGAAATGGATAAGAATAGAGGGCAGAAGCTTGTGACTTTAAACACGACAAGCTGTGGGTTTGATTCCCACTCAAGCTGATCGCCACCGCCACTCAACATAAAATGCCTCCAGAATTCGCTCGGAAATGGGGTGTGGAATATCTTAACACTAGGCTCCCTCTGACGAATCTCTGACTGGGAATCAGCTTGAAGCTGAAATTTTTTTCTAAAGGTTATTATTTTCTAACTGTGCAATAGAGTATAGAATATTTTCTTTTCAAATATGTGAAATGTGGAAACCGGAGTGTTTTAACACTAGGTTGTCAATTTCAAATAAATATAGGCAAAACAAATGTACCTTCTAGATATATTACGTAGATTTTCGAAGAGGTCTGTAGGTACGGTTCATTAGCGCGACCTCTTTATTGAGCGGTATTTGCACTAGAGCCAGTTTTTTAACCTCATTTTGTTTCTGAACGCGAGTAAAAATATATGAATTATTACATTCTTAACCCCAATGTGTATAATATTTATCAAAAGAATGATAGATCTATTACATTATTTATTTTTTATATTACATGGGAACTTTACTTATGCCTCAGTTAATAATTATTTTTTGCTTATTAGGCGAAATTCCTCTTCGTTTACCTATACTCGTATTTATTTTCTATATCTATATTACAAATATAAGGCCCGTCGTAGCGCAGCGGCACAAGGGTGTGAATGTAAACGCGACATGTTATCGCTTCGACTCACACTCGAAGAAATGTAACATATAATATTCTCGGGAAACTAGTGTTAAAACACTACGTTCCCATTAAGGCACTTTCTCCCTTTCCGTTTTCTCTCTCACAAAGCATCATCTTCATTACTTATCTAAAAGAATACTGGAAACGCGTAAAGAACAACATATTTATTTGCTTCTTTATATATTATTATACAGTTTTATTTGTACAGGAGTGGAACTTCCATCAAAAAGGCCCTTATTCAAAATCAATGGACCCAGAGATACAAATTGCGATAGAGAAGGGAACCAACGCACGGATATTGTACCCCTTCCAGGCGATTACTTTCGCTGTCGCAGTCTTAACATATACTCGTACATTAGACTCGCAAATTTTATTTTACCAGTTCTGTATAAATTTGTACAAATGGTCGGCTTTATTAAGAATTATTAAGAATTTCACATAATTGTTTAGATTTTTTTAAAGTGGTTGAATGTGATAAACAAATTAGATATGAAAAGCAAGAATTAAAGCTATTGTTTACATACTTGAAACATAGTTGTTAAGTAAAAATATAAATGTGTAATTACCGTCAAATATACTAGAAATATAGGTTATATTATGATATTATAATCAAAAATAAGGTGGCTGGAATCCGGCCAAGTTACGAATAAATATATAAAACAAGCGATACAAGAAAAATCACAATTGTTTTTATACGAGATATTATAAAATTAAATAAAAAGACTTTGAAAGTGAGTATTTTATAATATAATTTTTTCCAACAGTTTTGTGTAAAAGCTGTCAGAGGCAGACTGTAAATTGCGAGTCGTCTTCATACGGATATTGTAGCTCTTCCGTGCGATTAGCTCGGCTCGGCTGTACGTTAATGCATATGCAACAGAACTTCCACGTTCAATTGAATTACTTTGATATATTCTGAAAACGTAAGATTTATTTTTACGTAGAATAGAAATAATGGCATTGATATAGAACTTGTTTGATGGATGGTAAACGCGATGATAGTTAGTTCTATTCCCACTTAGGGGGAATGAATATTCATTTTCCTCGCTCTTGTAACAAAGTTAAGCAAGATGTTGAGTTTCGTCGCTCAATAAAAAACAAAAAAAATAATATAATATTCTTTTAACACATTTATTACAAAATAATCATTAAGATAATATAATCTGAACAATTAAAAGAATCTTCTACACAAAAAATGTTTTTAAAACAGCTAATATTATAAATTCGAAAGCTTGGGACGATATATGTTTGTTCCTCTTTCATACAAAAACTATTGAATGGATTTAGATGAAACTTTACACTAAGCGTCAGTATAACACATAGGCTAAAATTTATGTAAAGATTTTAATGATTGTTTTATTGTAAAGAATTCCGTCGTGGCGCAGCGGCATAAGGGTGTGACTGTAACGCGACGGTTGTGGCTTCGATCCCCACTCGAGGAAGTGAAATATTTATTTACGTTTATTTACGTTAAGTTCTGTCACTAACCACGCAATGCCTCCAGAATTAGACAGAAAGTGGAGAACGGAGTGTCTCAATACGAGGTTACCTCTAGCTACCCTGCTGTGTGCGGGATACAGTGTGAAGCTAATATAATTTTAATTCATTTCGAGCGCAGCCGCGATTGAGTAGCTAGTTAATTTATCGAGAACGTTTTCGTAAATTTATTTAAATATAAAATTCCGACAAATGAATTATCGTTTACAACGTCGATGTATCGAAAATTTTATTGCGATATTGTAGCCAATAATTTCTTTATTTGTGGCTTATACAATATTAATGTGGTTTTACCGTTTTCAGGAAGCGTGAGAGTCTTGCGTTATTAATGATCCTTCTATTTGAGACGATATCTAAAACAGTTTATTTTCTATAGATATTACTGCTAACCTATAAATGTTTCATTTTAATATTATTTTTGAAACACGTCATTCATACTAAAATTAAATATAACAGACTTAAGCTATAAGTAAAATGAAAATTTAAATAATTGCAAATAATATCAAATTGTACCTAATAAAGTAAAAAAGTAAAGAAGCAAACTATCTTTTAAGGAATTGTACAACAATTGATAGAGCAACACCTAAATCGAAAATTTATAAACTAACCTTACATGGATATATATTATCTTCTACCATTATTAACATATATGTAATGAACCAATTCTGGCTGGCCCTGAGGCAATGCCTCGAAAAATTCGAAAATTACGGAAAGTAGGGAACGGAGTGTCTTAATACTGTGCCCTCTGCCTAACCCGCCGTGTGCGGGATACAGCGTGAAGCTGATTGAATAAGTTAAATAAAGAAACATGATTGATTCGTCTCAACAAGTTTGTTTTGTTCTCGAACCGTAGTTAGCTATGAGCGGGCAAAATCGATCAAGCGAACTGGCGGAGGCAATGTCTCAGCAATTCTGAATTGATTTGGTTGCAAATTGCGAAAGTCAGACGCAATTACTGAGCTTCCGGTAGATTAGTTCGGAATTATGTATTATAATATATGTTTATTTTAATTGTAAATGTAATATTCATATGTTTATTTAAATTTTAGATTGATATATTACAGTGATAAATGTCTTTGAGAATAGAAATTAAGAGTTTTTATTAGATTTTTGTGTTGTTCATGTTATATCCCACATAAAGCAGGGTAGACAGAGGGAGTTTACCCTGCCTACCCCATTCCCCATTTCTCGCCGAATTTTCAAAGCATCTAATGTTGAATGGGGGTTACTCAACATTACGATTTTTACCTTAGTACTTACCTAATAGAGTGAAAAAATGCAAATATTAATAAATAATAATTCATTCCCTCAAGTGAGAATCGAATTCACGTTCTGATCGAACTGATTTAAACGCAACCGTACTTAGAATAACTAGTTAATTTCATAAAATTGTAAAGTTTGACTCATATACAACAACAAGTATAAGCAGGCGTTACTAGTTTATATATATAAAAAAGAGTACTCTACATCCTCAATAAAGTAAATATTGTCGAAGTTCACAATGTGTACAATATAAGCTCTTGAACAAGCACAGTGTCCATATTAATATCTTGCTATTTTCAATTTCATACCACCGTCATAGATAGACGTGCCCTCATATCGTGTTATTCGAGATTTATGTACAACCAGACACAATAACATGCATCATAAATCTGAAAGTTTAAATATAATTTTTAAAGGAAATTCTATTTATCTTTCTATGGAAATTTTATTAATTCTAGTGAGCTTTAGAATACTATTTATGAGGAAAGCTTAATTGTGTTATTTCAATATTCTTTAAGGCTGTCGTACATGTGGGCGACTGTATACGCGGTTGTTGGTTCAATATATACTCAAGGTAATAAATAATATTTACTATTTTTATTTCCTCGTTTTGAATCATTTAGAATTCGATGGAAAGTGGGGAATAGATAGATATGTCTGAATGCAGAACGGAGTATCTTAACACTAGGTTTCCAGTTTCGCTCTGCCTACCCTGCCTTCCTTTTAAATGAAATTCAAAATGTGTATTATTCAAAGTCTGTAAATAAGATTGTGATATGATACAAGATTGTGCATTTTTTTTTTGTTTTTTTGATATGTGAATGTGCCATAATACTCTCTCAGCCTCGTCTTTCTCTCTGTCTTTCACTTTCTGCATGAATTTGAGTCACTGCCGTGTTGAGTGCTAGAATTCTATGTCCCGCTTTGGGTCGTTATAATTTCTTCATGTTAATATACAATATAAATGTTATACATTTACGAAACATATACATACGTACGAGTATATATGTAACTTATATATATAACTCGTAACTCGTAACGAGTATATAAAAAAAATGCTTCCATTTAATACCATTTTCCAGATTCAATGAATAACTGAAGCACCTCTCATTTCATTTTATATGTGACAATGAAGAAATGACCCGGACTTTTTACGTTTTGCCTTTTATTACGTTTTTACAGTTTCTCGTAAAATCTTTAACGGTGTAAACGTCCTTAAACTGTTGGAAACAAAATTTGTTACGATTAGAAACCAGTCAATAAAAAAGTTTTTTTTTAGCTTCACGCTGTATCCTTCACATAGCAGGGTAGACAGAGGGAACCTAGTGTTAAAAAGTGGTAGTTTGTTCGGAGTGCCGTTCCCCACTTTCTGCTTAATTCTGGAGGCATTGCGTGTTGAGTGGCGAAGAACCCACGACCGTCGCTTTACAATCCCACCCTTTTGCCGCCGCGTCGCTACAAAAGACGGCCTCTAAAATATAAACTACATCAAGAAATTAAAAATACAAAAAAAAATATTTTTAAGCGTCACTGTATTCCGCACACAATAAAGTAGCTTTTGCCTCGACACCCGATCAAAGAAATGGAAAGATTAAATAAATCTTTCATTTCCCCGAATCAGGATCGAACCAACAACCAGTCACGTTTACAGTCAATTGTGCCCCTGCGTCACGACTGGCCTCAACGTTGCTAATAACTTATATATTATGCGACAAAACGTTTACAAGTAACAATCAATATTTATTTATAGCTTAAAATACTATAATAAATATCCTATACTTTTTCTATTTTAATAAATATTTTAGCTGAACGTTTACAACTAATATAATAAAATGAACTGTTTTATTCATATTCATCCTTTATCCATTATTCATCTCCGTTTCATTTATTTCTAGAATCATTTGTCATGAACAGATAATGCAAGTATACAATAATAACAACTTTGTATAATTCATTAGGCAATCCATCGATATTCTGCCTAGTATATCTTTTTTTTTCAAATATACCTTTTTAGCAGAAGTTCTACGTAGCTGTCAATACACTCTATTACCAAATTTAACTTTACAACCATATTTAATAAAAAAAGCTTATATATATTAAATAAATATTTCAAGAAGGTAATTCAAGAATGTAACGTAACATTTAATATGTTAACTTCACCTCCACGTACACACATAACCTGTGGCAACGCTTAATCTATTTTCATCAGTAGATCCAGCTACGACGCCATGTATTCCATGTTTATTGACAATCTCCTCTCCGAAGTTCAATTTAAATTAGTATATGATGAATCTTGATTAAATAGAAACAATTTTCTATATTTTATATACATACAATATTTATATATTATACAAGAATACTGTAAATATGCAAGTTTGTGAACATGAAAAGCTATTCAGTTTTCTACTATTTTCCTATATTTTTTATTATTAAGTGATTATCAAAATCTATATAGAAACCTAACTTAAGCTAGCTTAATATATCCTAGAAATGATATTGAAAAAGATCGACTTAAATACAGATGAAAAAATCCGATATAACCTTTATCAATTAATACAGACATTATAATATTCAAAATAAAATTACAACAAAAGTTACAATAACACATCTACGACAATATCTACTCAACAACAAAAACAATAATCACTAATCCAATATGGCCTCCAATTTTATATGGAACGATAATATTTCCCGTTATAAAAGCTGCCACTGTAGCCTGTGTCTGACCTAACAAAGCGAGAAAAGCTCGATAGAATTCAATTTGCGGTATCTTGGCCACTACAAATATTTACTTCGCAAACAACTGGAGGAGACGCAAATTGGGTATCGGGTGGCCATTTGTTATGCCTTTCTATCTATTTATTTGTATAATTTTAACTATGTGTGTTTTAAATGTTTGTTTAATTATTCTCTCAATAATTTTGTTATTTTCAATTTAGGCCTAATTTCATGGTATTAATGCGTTTTAAGTAAGATATTAATATCTTAGTATGATTTCTTATTCACTCGGAAAGCTTATGACCGATATACTTTTAATATAAATTGTATTTTAAAAGAGAGGTTTTTGAGTTTATTCTGAAATTATATTATATATTAATCTATTACTGAAATTTCCGTGTTAGAGAATAACTCGACATATCAAAAGTGCTTGTAAAGGTCTAATTGAATAAAGAATTTTACATACATATATATTTTTTTATAACTTTTAAGTAGGCAAAAAGAGTGTGATTTCGTTTACTATCTATTTCTTTTCTTAGAAAATTCATAATAATATATATTTGACTAGACCAGATCGATATTTGTTCATTACAGTGTTTTAAATTTTAGTACCTATTTATATTTAAATTATACCTAACAGAGTAAACGATAAAATTTACTATAAATTATTCCCACGGGCTGAATTGTATAGTGTGAAATTGAATGCAGTCATTCTACGGAGAGCGAATAAACGGCAAAGGCTGTGGGTAGATAAAAAAAATACATTCTATTAAATTTATTTATACTATTGGTACCATTGTTATATAATTTGTGGAAATTCTAAGCGGAGTTCCAGCAGTTTACATTATCCAATTAAGGCTTTTGCGGTAATTTAGTATTTGATGACGAATATAAATATTAATTTGTAATTCTATTTGTACAACACACAATTATAAATTGTTATTCTATTAATTATATTATTATTATTAGTCGATTCTCATTAAGGCTTTTACAAAAACACAAAAATATTAGTTTGAATGATATGCCATATGATAATGCGTTATATAAATTAAAGTTTTCGAATAATTTCTACTCCTTCTTTCATACGCCCCTGTTGAAGTGGTCATGACCATGTGGTCTTTCACTTTTGAAAGCGAAATTTCTTTCAAGGATTCTCTAGTTTTCAATATCTTCAACAGTGTGTGTGCAGTTGAAAGACCTAATCAAGTCCTGCACTGACAACTAGTAAAAAATCAACACATTTTATCGGAAAACTGTGTTTACAAAAACTATTAGTTACTTATAATTCCAGTAAGAAAATGCCATCGTTCGCTATTTATTTTTTACCTAGCTAGTTCCAGGGAAAAAATACCAACTTCTTTATTTATTTCTCAACTAGTTTGTTAAGTATTCAATGGAACCGTGAACATAATGGACCAAAGTTTTTCTCAGTTTAGCAGTTTATGGATCATTTTGGCACTTACGAGGATTTTTCCAAAGCAATATTTCCAATAGAAGCAATTAAGGGAACACTTTTCTGTTTTAAATTACATACACTCTTTTACTTCAACACTTTTATGATAAAAATAATGATTTGAAAACGTGTAGATATGATTACTACTACGTTAGTTTAATTATTTTTTTTATTTTGGTGAATCGACAAGATAGAATGTATTGAAATTTTGCACAAAGTATATTAAGAAGATATATTTTCGTAATTGCTTTACTTAACTTAATTTTGGAATAAATATTCAAAATGTAAATAATAATGTTATACAGAAAAAGGGAACAGAACTAAAAACACAAAATTTTATGAATATAAATACAAAAAGAAGTAAAGGGAAATAGGTAGGGAATGCGCAGTGTAGTGGAATGTGGAAGTTCGGACATATGATAAGAAAAACCGGTCTAGTGAGAGCCTGACACGTCCAACGAGGGTTCTGTACCATTTCAGGGTTACAACCCTGTGGTCAACGGGAAGTACAACTTAGAAACTTAAGTTAGCGGATATTATATATAATTTGTACGATGTGAGCCACAAATGTAAATTTGTATTGATATTTTTCTTTGAAGATTTATTCTTTTATATATATTTTAAGTTCTTATTTCGTACCAAATTTTATGACTGTTAATCTACGGTTGATAATACGGTGGTCCCTGTGATGAATTTTACACAAAATGCAGCAAAACTGTGGTTTGGTTTTTATGCATATAAAAACCCTTCATGAATAATATTAATATTATTATTTAATACTAGTAACAGGTAGATGCCTTAACGCAATCTCATGTAAAACTGTCTTAACAGATGGAGAAATAGACAACAATACGATCTTATATTATATGGTTTTAATTTACTTATGAGATATGGTATTCTAAAAAGAATTCACTTTGTTAAAACATGATACATACATTACGAGTATATTAATAAAATCTGAAAACTGCAATACAAATTTATACAAAGACCGCTCCTTTCCACACACGCTGTGTGAAATTTACGGAAAATGCAGCGGTTTTAATGGCTGGAACAGCACTTGCAGGGAGAGTCACAAATGGTTCGAGTTACGAAGTTAAAATATAGTGAGAGTGAATCGCAACGTAATTGTCGAAGCACTATACTATAATATATATCCCGCCCTGGCCCGACTTGCCTTGATTAAACTGTAAATACATTTGCCTTCTATTTCATTTTCTTTGTATTTTCCGTTGCGATTTCTTTTTTTTAGATATTCACTCTATTTTACTTATGGTGTATTGTATTAAAAAATCTATTTCTTATCGTTGATAAGAAATAGATTTTTTTTAACTTTAAATTTCCCATATTACGATGTAAATTGATGTTCCCTGTAATAACAATTTTTTAATAATAGTATTACAACTCCCAGGTTCCCTCAGTCTACGCTGCTATCACTAAACGCAGGAAACTGTGTAAAGATAAAAAAACTAAATAAGAAACAAAATTACTAACCCGTTTCCTAGTAGTTCCTTATGAAATTTCTATTAGAAGTGCAAACATTTGCACTACATGAGGTTCTCTATAGCGAGAGGACCCGCAAATTAAATAAGAAAACAAACTAGGATACTAGAGCAAAACAGTTAATATTGAAATAATACGGTATTTATTTAACTTATAAATTATGTTGATTTGTGTATTTATTATTCATTAATAATGTCAGAGAGAGCTTCACGCTGTATCCCGCACACAGCAGGGTAGGCAGAGGGAACCTCGGTGTTAAGACACTCCGTTCCCCACTTTCTGCCGAATTCTGGAGGCATTGCGTGATGAGTGGCAGAACTCAATGCCGCGCTTTGCTCTGACACCAGAGTGAAGAAAATTGGAAATATTAACGTAAATAAATATTTCACGTCCTCGAGCGGGAATCAAACCCACCACCAGTCGGTTTTACAGTAACACTCTGTGCCCCTGCTCCACGACTGGTCTCAACTTCTATCACTATTTCCTCGTAAACATATTGTACGCACAGACACACTTTGTTAACGGTCTTAATGTAAATATTTTAAATTTCATTACGTTATAAATATCATAGTGTTATATCACACAACTTGCTTATATTGGAAAACAATAAATCGTTAGTCTCGTCGATCTTGAGTAGCGAGCGTTCCACTTCACAACTCAATCGACAATCTCAAATTATTCACCAAGGAAATGAGCTTTTGGCGATGTGCTTTAAACGCCGGAGGCATTATAATTTTGCTTCGATAAATGTTTTATAATGGAAATGGATAATATACGTATTAAATTTTTAATATTTTTTTTTGCAGTTTCGCTATTTTAAATTCGCATACATTCATGAATTCGATGGAAAGTAGGGTATAGAAAGTTTTTTAATAAGAGTTCCTAGGTTCTCTTTGGCTACCCAGCTATTTGCGGAATGCAGGGTGAAGCTAAATAAATAAAAATGTTTTATGTATGATAATATTTATAATTCATAGAAAATGTGTAAAATATAAAATATAATTATATAAGAAACAGAAATATAAAAAAATTACGGATTATTTCTTTTATTTCTTCTTTACCGAGACAGCTCGATGAAATTTAATGCATGCCAAGTTTACTTTGTTTAAATTATAAATTAATAATGTTATTTTGTGTATTTATTATTCACAAAAGCTGTCAGCGGGAAGGGAGGGGAAGGGAAGGGAAGGGAAATTCATTACGTTGCAAATACCATAATGCTATATTACACAACTTGTTTATACTGGAAAATAATAAATCGATAGTCTCGTCGATCATGAGTAGCGAGCGTTCCACTTCACAACACAATTGTTCGTCAATCTTAAATTATTTCATATCGGTGAATATATATAATATATATTTATATATATATAAGTGTATTATTTTCGTGTGTCAATAATAAATTAGATCTAATATTAAAATAAGAATCTGGGCTGAATAAATAAAAATATTTTAAGGTTAATAGCAAATATTTGTTACGTATCAATCAATATGTTCGTAGTTCTGCGAGCGCCGAGGACGACCTCAAATTAAATAAGCCAACAATAGTTTATATATTGAATATTTCTTACTGTTTTAAATTTTGACATATATAAATAATTGTTAACAACTTCAAGACAATCATCTTCAATGCAAAATCCTTTTATATTTTAAATATATATAAATAAAAAAAATAGATAAATTAATAACTATTTTAAGATTGGAAATAAAAAACTTTATCTGCATATCAAGAAAAAAAAATGGAAAATACAAAATATATTAGAAAATGGTTGGCATTTAAAATTGCTGCTAGCCAGCCGGCTTGTGTAAAAAACTTAAACACTCCGCGGGATAAACTTGATGAAATAATAAATGAGATTCTGAGCGTAAATTCATGCATAACTGATGGTTTAATAACCATTTACCGAAAAGAATCGCCGTCGGTTACACATTTACAGTACATACTTTAACTTTTGACACTTAATATTAGTTTATATTAACATTAATATTAACTAAATTTATTTAGTTAATATTAACATTGCAGTCGCGTGACATATCTACGGAATTGTATGCTACCTTGAAATAACAAACAACAAGGCATACAAACAAGCATAAGCAAAAAAAAATCTATAAAATAAGTAATGTGTTAAGTATACTGCATATTAAATAAGCGTAACTTAACGCTGTATTCTGCTTTGTCAGATGAATATAATTAAACCGACATTATACTTAAATAGATATGAAAATGTTTATAAATTGAAAAATATTTAAAATAATATCATTATTTGCGTAGGTTATTGATGTAGGCTATGCGAAAACAGCCTATCTATTCTTGTTCGGGGCTCGTGTCATTCATGGCAGCGGCAACCTATTGTGGTCACACAATGGGTGGCTGCTATAAATTACCATGTATGAAAATCTGTCAACGGTTTTATTAATCACCATTTAATCGTATGTCTTAGGGTAGGGTAGTCGCTATTTACGAGGCCAGTCGTGGCACAGGAGCACGAAGTGTGACTGTAAGCCGACTGGTTGTGGGTTCGATCCCCACTTGAAAGCGCGACGTTGAGTTCTGGCACTCAACGTGCATTCCCTTCTAAATTTCTGCGGAAAGTGAGGAACGTAGTCTCTTAACACTAGGTTCCTTCTGTCTACCCTGCTATGTGCGGGATACAGCGTGAAGCTGTAAACGTTTCGAAGATAGGACTTGGGTTAGTGTTCAAAAGAAAGTAAATGTAGGGTTATTGTATTAAATAGAAAAATGGACGTAGAGATGGATATTTTGCAACGCTACAAACTACTATTACTACAATCTACCAATACAAAAACAATTTGTCAAAATACTCTAACATTTATTTCATATTCACATAAACGCTATAGAAATATTTTATAACATCAACTTAACGACACATTTTACGGCCAATAAGAGGCGTCTTGCTAATATCAATAATTAAAGAACAAGTCTAGACGAGGCAATAAATAAAAGCTCTCGTAAATGATTCAAACAAAGCCCTCTAAATAAATATTATCATAAAACCTTAACATTCTCTAGCAATTTACGGGCTCAGCTCTTCAATTTGCAAAATCACGTACCATGATACTACACTGCAAACATGGCAATTGGGGCGTAGATACGATTTATTTATCCTCTCCCCATTTGTAATGTTTGTACATATATATCATATACATTTACGTAGAATTTTTATATTTCAATTCATAATACTACGTAATATAAAATATGTACATAGTATATATATATATATATTATATATATGACTAAGTTAAGACGCACTCACAGTCGTAACCGCCGTAACTCGATAAACTGAAAGTAATTTCATAAACATATTTAGTAACATATTTAGAACGAAGCCAGGTCGGCTAATATTATTATATTCCCTTATGTTTAAAATGATTGTTATTTATTTTAAGCAAGCATAGTATAGTGAGAATAAAGTGCGCAGATGGTTTGGGCAAGTGGAAATGGCAAAAAAGGCTGTCTAAGCAAGAGTGAGTAATAAGAGAGTCAGTTCGAGATTTCGATTGACCTCCCTGTGATACTGGTAAACGATATATATAAGAGGTTAATGATGGTGGAAGACGCCAGACAAGTATGTAGAGATCGTAGAGATTTGGCGCTCCATTCTAAAAAAAAATTATCCTATTTATAAAACAGTTTTTTTAAATGCTTGAATAATATCAAGCACACGTACGTCATATCAAAGGATCAACTAAATTTATTCCACCTTCCTCCCACACTTAATAAGCCACTCTTACAATTCTGCAATGCGCGACAGAAAAGTAATTAAGGGCTTCAAGGATAATTTAAGAGCACGTATGCGAATAAAATTAATTAAAATATGATTTCAATCTTAATATAATTTTTTAAAAAGAAAACTGAAAAAATAATATTATTATACATTTCTTATTATATATAAACTCTTTAGAGCTTCACGCTTTTCTCTTTCTCTTGCTTAGAGGGGAAGACCTTGCGTACAAGCATAATATACTATTTTTATCGTTAATTCGTAGTAGCAATTATTGTAATAATTAAAATTTGTAATGCCAGTATCCAGATATCTATAATAACTTGGCTGAGCTCTTACAGTTTTGTTTACTTTCAGGTTCACAAAGTAAACTAAAATTTTCCTCTTATTTAGGAATTCTCTTTCAACTCCAACCTGTACAAAATTTAGGCCTATGGGAGCTACTAGCCCTATTATGATGATTAGCATGTGAGTGAGTGCGAGAATTATTGTTAAAATATTAAAATTTCGGAAAACAAAACTTCGGAAAGTTATGCGAAAGCAAAATTTTATAAAAAGTTAGAAACTTTAAGTTTCTAGTATGTGTTTATAGCTTACTAGAAGACGATGAATTAAAAGTTTAAAATTTATCCAGAGGCTCTCAATAGTTACGGCCTGATAATTCCAAGAAAGGATGGTACTGCAGTACTTTGCTTTGCGCTCGCTTGTCGAGAGCTCGGCCGTGCCCCCAGATTTGTCTGATTGGAATTGAACCCACAACCGTTGCCTTTACAGGCGTACGATTGTACTCCGGATTTTTAATTACTTTGATAAATATGTTGAAAAAATCATAATAATAATGATCAAATTAAACGAAAAATCTATCAACTTATTTTTAAATAAGCACAATTTCAATTACAAAAGACTCAAACTACAAGAAAACTCAAACCGTCTTAGACTGTCTGCAAAGTAATTTTTCAAAGGCACGCTTGATTTATTTGTACTGTGTTCAGTTCAGATCCAAACACACGCCACTCTACGTACTCGTACATCCCGACGCATGAATAAAATAAGGCAGAGGCAGCTCACCGAATGAAATAATGTCTTAACAGTAGTACATATTTCAAAGTTTTAAATGTACCAGCTTCACGCTGTATCCCGCACACAGCAGGGTAGGCAGATGGAACCTCGTGTTAAGACACTCCGTTCCCCACTTTCTGCCGAATTCTGGAGGCATTGCTTTTAAATTATATGTCTATTTTTTTACATGAAAATTTTGGGAATAAAGGCTATATCCAAATTTACCTTTATTTGTGTGTAGATACTTGTTAACTGATTTGTATAGTACCTGAAATATAAAAAGATATATTAATTATTATGATATTAATGAAATCTAATAAACTGAGAACCCTGGGCCACCTACGTCATTTAAGGCTAAAATTTTGAGGATTAATAGTTTAATATGTAGCTAAGACTGTATGCGTACTCCCTAACTTGAAAGTAGGTACCTTACAGAAAAAGCACCAACTTAACCGAAGATATTAAGGAAAAATATATCTTCTAATATATATTTAAATTATTCAAATGACGTACGGGTTGTGTAGTTTTCATTAATAGATAGATATTTGAGAAGAGGTAGGTTTAATTAAATGTATACTTTATGAATATTATAGCAAAGTACATCCGATAAATTGTGAAGATTTATAATGAGATAATCATATTTATATGCGCAAGTTCTCCAAAATTTTAACAGCGAACGAAAAAAGCAGGAAAAGTCGTGAAAGAAATCTGTATATTCTTTATAATTAAATAGTAAAAATTGCTTGTACAATTATATTTTAAAGAATCTTATACCTTAATAAAAAATAAGCACAAAAAAATCAAAGAGACCATGAGTGTATTTCTTTTTC
Source organism: Heliconius aoede (assembly GCA_037355905.1). Lineage (NCBI taxonomy): Eukaryota > Metazoa > Arthropoda > Insecta > Lepidoptera > Nymphalidae > Heliconius > Heliconius aoede. The sequence continues at coordinate 1,388,439 of JBAIZZ010000064.1, read as the reverse complement.
TTTTTTGCGAACGAAAAGCGTTGATGTATTTTTTGATGTTCGAAATAGCCTGGAGGCAGAGACGACATTCACTAACTGAGCCATTTTCTATGAAGTAATTTCCTTTTTTTTTGTATACAAAATTCCTTTTATGATTTTTCAGAGTTCACAAAATACAGGCAACTAGCTCTCTCAGCAAGTTAAGCACCACTCTAAGTTATAGTTATTCCATTTTTAATAATACATGATTAAAATTTTAACGTAGCGGAATTAGTCCACATGGAGCAGCTTCAAACTCCACTGCGTTCCAATTATTGTACGTTTTCTAAATATGTCTCACACTAAATATCGGTAACGCTATAACACTAAGCTAACGACAAAAACTTTAAAAAGCACATGTATAAAAAGAAATCTAGCTACAAAATAATAAAAGAAAACATAAAAAAAGAGATTGTAAAATAAGAAAAATCACGATCCTGCATCTGGTGGACGTGATACCGCATAATTTCCTTACGTACGACTCTAAGAAGTTTGGCGAGCGGCCAAAATGGCTGGCTGTGCTATCTAGAGTCTGTACTTCATAACGAATATGTCTCTCTTAGGATAGCTGAAATTTTTGGAGGTATTAAAAGTTTTGCTAGCAATGGCTAGTGCTGTTATCCTGCTGGAAAGAACCTGTTACAGCTGCAACTTGTATCGTTGAATGATTTAAATTCAGGAAATATTTGTATTTAAAAAAAAAAATTCTTGTTACAGACTCCCCTGTGGCGTAGTAGCACAAGCCTGTGACTACAGTGAGCATCATGACACAGTGCAAGCGCATCGGTCTGTTACCACGATGGTTGCAAGTTGCACATGGCAAATGCAAAATAATCCTTGAAAATAAAGAAAAAAAGCAACACTTTAATACTGAGTGAAACAGCAGATAATGCAAGCAATGAGTAGGTACATAAAAGCCTAAAACCAACTTATCATCTTAAAACGACCTGTTTACTCAGTCGTGGTAATTACTCAAATCTTGAATGTTTTCCTCGACTCGTTAGTCGATTCACAAAAAAGGCAGCCGTCGATATAGACGTTACAAATACCTCAAATAGCTTCACTGCCAGGATAGGATAGGCCGTAATCCGTCAGGGAAAAACTGAAAAAAATCACCGTTTTATTTTGAGTGGCTAAACAAAAGAGGGACTACACTTGAATAATTTTCTTCTTCGTTCTTTATCATGATCGTTTTATGTGAATCCCCAATTTCCATAAAAAGGAATACCTTTACGGTTATGTCAGAGAAGATTATAAATGATAACATGACAATAATTAATTGTATCCTAAAATGTTTGTAGGAAAAAAAAATAATCTTGTTTTTACAACCGCTTTGTAGCGGTTATTTGAAGAATTCGATTTTCGCAGTTTTTGTATTAAATTAGTATAAAATATCATTGCATTTTTAGTAGGTTCCGTTGTGGAGCAGGTGTCCAAGCACGTGACTGTAAACGCAACATGTTGTGGGTTCGATTCATACTTGAGCTAATGAAATATTTAATATTTTAATTTCTGGGGGGGCACCACGACTATTATTGAACCTTTTTTAATTCATTATAGCAAGAAAAAGCTAATAGCAATTAAACTGAATCAACGAAACTCTAAAATGCACATTAGAATCTAAACAGGCTGTATGCACTACTATACTAGTATACTCGTAGTGTTTGATCGACAAAGGCAAACGTGTAGAATGAGATGTTCAAACGACAGAAGCTTAAGTCCTTTTACCGTATTGAGTCAGCTAATAAAATTAAACTTAGATAGTTGCAGATTGTGTTATCTGGATAAATAGTGGACGATAACGTTTATTGGTATAACCGTGAAGATTGTAGGTTCGATTCTGACACAGAGATATATTTATATTTAATTCAGATGATTTCAGGATGTGAAGAACGGAATTTTCGGACACTAATTTCTGTCTGCCTACCCCAATTATGCAGTTTTAAAATAATTAAGAATCTAAGAGATGCTTGTTAATAAATGTCTAAGTAATTGTTCAATCATAACAATTTTGCTTAAAGTTTTTGACCAGTTTTGAATTTGGATAGTAACTCTATTTATTTCAAATATTAAATTATATACGCGTAAAATACAAGCGTGTGTCTGTAAAGTAAAGGCACAGAGCGCGGCGTTAAATTCCGTTAACATGCAATACTTCAAATAATTCTGCGGATAATGGGTAATGGAGTGTCTTACAACAATCTATACTTCTACGTGCGGGAAAAAGCGTGAAGCTGCAAAAATATACCTACATTTTAATATCACTTAATGAGGCTTTTTTGTATACAAATAAAGCCGTATCGTATTAATTGAACAAACCCAGCCTTGCATTTTGTTGACCACAACAAACCGACGAGAACTCTGTTGGCTTTTAAATTTACTTTGTCCCAATTACACTGCGAGAACTATATTTACGCTCAACATATACATACGTTACATATCAACTATATTATTAAAAATATACTATAAATATGCACAAATAATTTATGTAAAAACAAGTTTCACAGGTTTCGACGATTGTACAAGCAATCAGTGGTTAAATAAATTAAACATTATTATTACCCCGAATGAAAATCGAACCCACAACCGTCGGCGTTTATAGACTTATGCTTGAGCCCATTCCTCACGACGGACGGCCCGAATAGTTCTTCTATATCAGATTTATATAAAAAAAAAACAATTATCTCTTATTATTTCTAACTAAAATGATATACATACTATATATAGTTAGATAACGACACTAGGCACCCCGTCGCCATTTACTGAGAGGCCATCAATCACGATCTTATTTGCCAGATGGCCCCGCAAAAACGTTTGATTGAATGAGGCTTGTGGACTCGTCACAACAAGTATGTACAAGATTATGAATTTTATTTACTTTCGAATATGCTTCAGCTTCACCTTGCAGGTTTGAACGGCTGAAGATAAGATAAAAGCTATATTCTATCGCAGTATTTAATATATTGTAGTATGTTATAGATAAATCCTTTTGCTGTATTATAAAAAAAGCGTATTTCTTCATAAATAAAAAAAAAAACATTATCCAGAAAACCACCTATTTCAATATCGTTGTAATTTTATGTCTCAAGTTGCCTGAAGCAGTGCCATCGTACTGCGATTCTTTCAAGCAAGACGTTGCAATTATGAAAGCTGATTTTTTAATACATTACGTCTTTGTTTTGCCGTTTTAAAGTTTGTTTATTCTGCAGCGAGCATTGTTTCCTGTTCCCTATAAAGAACGCCGTCTCGCGCAGTCACAGAGTTATTAGTATCTTGGTCGGTCTCAGTTATGTAAGTCCAATTAGTTGCTTCGTTGAATTGTTATACAAACTTCTTTATTTCAGCTTCACGCTGTATCCCGCATATCTGCCACACGGTTACGCTACACACTCGTACATTATCACGTTTTAAATTTGTTTTTTTTCAGCTTCAATTTCTTAATACTTGTAATAGAGTAGGCCCCTTAGCATTTTATTGAATATTTAATTTCTTCAAGTGGGAATCGAACTCCCTGCGCCATGACCGGCCTAGACACTGATATAAAACACATGCAAATTTTTGAAACAATTTTAAAGATAAATATTTATCTTTATAATTTATGTTTTGTTAAGTATAAGATAGTCTTAATCTTGTTTCTAAAGAAAATCGAATATGGGACCTAGTGTAATATATTATTATTAACGCCCTAATATATTTTAGCGCGTTATTACTATATTGTAAATGTATCGAAAAATATTGTAAAAGGTTAGCGAGCCATAGTTTGTAATTTACCAACAAAAATCAAAAAACGATCTGTAGAGACTTGTTCGAACGTAGAAAATACTCGAGAAATGATTGTGGAAGAAGAGCTATTAAAATAAGACGTAGCCGTCATAAAATCCAATTGGTGATATTTTAAATTGAAATCTTAAGAAAAATTTAGTCAGTCATAAAGTACATAGATTAAATATTCTATTAAATGCTACCTTTATTATCATTATAACTTTTCGATTTCACTTTAATGATATTCTAGACGTAATTTTAAACTCTCCGAGTCGTTCAAGTTAGCACGAAGATTGATTTGTAGTTCGAACTTTCTTGTTTTATACAAGTTGAGAAACAAAAACTTGCCAACATTTTAACGAGCATATTTTTTTACGAGCTTTAATTATATCTTATTGATGTGAAATTTTTAAAAAGAAAACAAGCGTAATTTTTTTTAAATAGGAAATATATAAAGTTTGTTGAATTATTTTACGTTCCCCACTTTCCGTCGAATTCTTTAGGCATTGGATGTTGTGTAACGGAACTCAACGCCGCCCTCTGTTTTATTACTAGAACGAGGAAATGTAATTATTAAATATTTTATTTACTCGAGTCGGAATCGTATCCACAACCTATCGCGTTTACGCTTATTAAGAGTTTGTGTGCCTGCGCGATGACTGTCGTCGTTTTTGAATTTTTTCAAAAGTTTTATGTAGGCATTAAATTTAAATACTCGTTGTCTCACCAAAAATGTGGTACAAAATTTCCCATAAAAGCTTGGCTTAAATATTACTTTGAAGTGCTAAATGCCAAAAGCGAAAAATAAAAATGTAAATTACGTCTGTTTCCGACATTGAAATAGAGTTTAAAACTTAAACTGAGAATAGATTTGAAATTGAGAAAATATTAAAAACAATAAAATGCAGGTTTATTTTATGATTTTACGACTATGGTTTTTTCCCGTAATTGATGTTCTAGAGATAAAAGAAATACATCATATGTAAATATTTCAATTCCGTAACTATCAGAGTTCATGAGATACAGCCTTGTAATAGACGACTAGATAGACAAACAGTGGAGTCTTAATAGCTAATAGAGAAGCAAATGCTTCTCATAAAAGTATATTAATTCAAATAATACTTTACAAACTTATTTATACTGTTATTTATTTAAATAACGGAAAATTTCTATGTCATATTGCAATGATGTCAATATGTATAATGTAATCATGTAACTTACATATACATATTGAATTACACTTCTACATTATAATCATTATCAAAATATCATATGCTAAATTACATAACTTTTCATTATAAAATATAGATACTGAAATTTTGTGCAATATAAGACCCACAGAAGTGAATCGGAGAGGAAAATCTAATATTTTCATAATATCATAATATTAAGTATGTTTTATACTTATATCCAGAACTTTCAATTATTGTGACACTTTTTCAGTGACATCTTGTCTTAAGTATATATTATTATGTATATTAATTAGTTACTAGATATATCCTATATATCTACATACATTAGAAATATCGATACTCCAATACTATCTCATTCACAGTTCACTGACCTAAAACTAGAACAATATATTCTCGATACTGATAATACAACAATAGATTCAGGATATTAAGGGAAACTGATATAAGCCACATTGGCAGTAAGTACAGATTAACGATAGTTTTCGTTAAAATCTGAATTAAATTTACCAACCTGCCTATTTTGCAGTGTGCGGAAAACAGCGTGATTTTTTTTACCAAAAGAAAATATTTAAAAAATATATTTTGTAAACATAAATAAAAACTTAAACTGGTATTAACTCTAAATTTTCATATAAACAAGACACTGATAATTTATAAATCTGACAAAGTTATTAAAAAATATAAGATATCTGGATAGCATACAAGTTAATTCAATCAAAATGCAGCAACATATAGTTTTTACTTTCGAGTATTAAATATCTACTGTACTTAATAAATATACCTAAAAACATTTATTTCATTTAATTTTTCTGACGCGATGTGACGACCAGCATTTAAAATAATACTTAAATTTACACAATAACTAATAACAAAGTAAGTTGGAATTGAAAATAGTATAGGTACTATTCCACTACTTTGAAAATGTTTCTTTTCAATACGTTTCTAGTTCACAGTAAAAGATCTTATATTGATCGGATTTTCTAAGTTTACGACACAAACACTCTTATCTTCTTATAATAGGAGACAGTGTGTAGTGTGCTATTGTTGAATTAAATATATATAAAATATATCCTCTACGAAGAATATTAAAAGATTTATTTTTACTTGTCCCATAACAATATGCTGGTAGAAATCTGTATCCACCAGATGTTATATTCCATAGGCCTGTTATAAACGTAATATTTTATTAGATCCGTATATATTAGTAGCGATTTGAGTTTGGAAGGAACATTTCTGAGATACTTTGGGAAGACGTTTTTACATAAAAGCCTAATAAAACGATATAGGCACTATAAAATTTTTAAAAGGATTATTTGTAAATTTTATCGGTTTTTTATTAAAAAAGTATGAGTAAGCCAATACCATTTGTATATTTTTTATTATAAAATACCACAATTAAATAACAAATAGTACGTTTACATAAGGATAATATAAATGTACAAAAAAATCCAAAAAATAGGAAAAGTAACAAAAATTAGAATATTAAGCAACAAATTTAAAAAGTTAAACTCAATATTAATTTCAAATTCTACATTATATAAGCTGTTAGCTCAAACAATTTTCACCTGAAGCTCATATATACGCCTCCACTAAAAACTTTTAAAAGTGTTCGTCGAATTTAAAATTTAAAATTTAAAATTTCTAACTTTGTCAATTATATCCTTCAAATTTATGCCTAACTAATTCACACTTCTCATTCTCTTTGAAAATATTACTTCGCCTGCCACACAGCCTGGTTTCCGTTAACGATATTTTAAGCTCCACTGTAATTTCCGTTTCCGTTTTAATAGAATTTAGTTTTAGGAAACTCTGCGTTAATATGTTAAAGTGTCGAGCACACTTTGTACACTTGTATGATTTATTACGTAGAATCAGTTGCTGTGAAATTTGTGCAGAAAACAGAAATACAAGATAAAATGTTTGTAATACATTTTGTATATGTATTGTGTTATAACTACACGTATTTACAGTAGCACACTTGTGCCCCTGCGTCATGACGTCCTCTTTACACATATTTAAATAGAAATTGTTGAGTAATAATTTAAAATATCAACCTATAATATTTTTTTATTTGTTAAATAAGCACTTTTATGATTCTGCTTAATTTTTACTTCCACTCTACATCTACTTCTCTGTTCTGTCTGTTTTATTTCAATTAAGGTGAATTTTTTGAATTGACTCTGGAAAAAATTAACGTATGTATGTAATTGCTACACTAGTTGTTTACTATTTCGAATCTTGATTCGAGATAAAACAGCTATTAACGCAATGCCTCCAGAATTTGGCAGAAAGTGGGGAACGGAGTGTCTTAACACTAGGTTTTCTCTACTTACCCTGTTACGCGCGGGATACAGCGCGAAAAAAAATTAATAGTTATGTAAACAACGAAAAGTTATACTACATACTACACTAAACAATTTCTAACCCAATCATTATTCTGCCTGAAGAAAAATGGAAAATATACATTAAAAGATTTTTTAATTTAATTATAAAAATTATATGTATTAATATTTTCTACTATACTTTCTAAACAATTTGCCATATTGATTTCGCATAACATTGTAACCTGTTAGAGCCGCAAAAACTTATTACGCGTGTCACAAACTTCTGAAAAATGGAAATTTCGGATAAAATTCCGGCCAATATACCACAAATAACTTTGTCGAAGCGACCGGAAGTTCTTTTTGGGTTCCTCAGCCACAATCGAGACTTTGTGCTCTAAATTTATTATAAACAACTTTGGATCCATACCAGTTTTATTAGACATTATATATTTAGTGTAATAAAAGCGTATTACTTCTGTAGCAGAGTCACTGATTAATCGACGGAGTTTAGAATTGAATTAAGATACAATTTTTCTCAAATATTTATATTTTATATAAAAAAGCTTACATGATTTTTATAGATACAACATGCCTTGTCCTAACTGACCGTTAACTTAATTAAGATCGCGCTACGCTGTGAGCTTATGCATACAACAACTTTTAATATATCAAAAGAATAAAGAAAAAGCTAAGTTGTTCTTTCAGTTCCTACTCGGAAATACGAATTACATTCATTTTCTACCTCTGGTGACAAAATTGAGTCACCAAAACTCAGAAAGTAAAGAACGAAGTATTTTAACATTACATTCTTTATGCCTTCCCTGCTGTATGCAGGATACAATGCGAAGCTATTTCATTTTATTTCCTTTTCTAATTTAAAATAATATTTTCCTTTCACAAGTGTCTACAACACCAAAAAAAAAAACAAGTTTCTGCTACACCAATTCATCATCATCATGATTTGAATTTATAAGATTAAATATTTAAAAAAACTCACGAGGCCGTGAAATCTCTAGGGCTCGCACAGTGAGTGCCTCATACATATTCTTCCGTAAGGTATGTCTACGTCGTAATTCTTATAAGTTTCTGAAGTATTTTCTCATTTATACTGAAATTTTAACAGCGAACAATATTTATATATGACTTTATATATTTTCTGAAGTTTGTTTGTACATTGCACTATGTATATAACATAGCTACATAAAGAAGGTATTTGGTGTACGCGTGTTTAGAGTTCCGTATTTTTTTAAAAAAAAGACGAGCTTTTATTGTACTATAGACAAAAAGAAATATAATATACTATAGAACTCGTTGAAACGGCCTGTCATTCATATAACGTTAAGGTACTTCATAGACGTTTAATTAAACCTCTTTGTAGGGTTGGTCTCAAAGATCCTGGCCCTCTGGGGGCATAATTAACGAATAATTTATTGGAGTGAAATATCTCCGCCTTTTCTCACCTTAATGTCTAAAGAGAGCTGTGAAAATATGAACGACGCCTCTAAAACTAAAGTGTAAGGGAACATTATTAAAAGTTAGTAATATTTTTTATTTATGGCATGACATGGCAGTAACTCTTATAAATACTAAGTAATAATTGTATTATTAAATAATCGAAGCATATAATAGTATTTCAAATTCTTATTTGATTATTAATAAACCACACACCAAACTATTAGTCTGCTTAGTTACTACTACTAGTCTGTTGGCATATCATTACAAATAAAATATATATAATATTGTGACTATTAAAATAATTTCAAGAGCTTAAACAAAAATTATACAGATTCTGTAATACTTTTAAAAATAACTAAAGTGAATCCCTCCCTCAAAACTAAGACTCACCAAAAAAAATATGTCAAGTGGCCTTCAAAATGCAACGTAGCGATGTTTCTACTGAATTAAGTGCCTAATTAAAAATATAGTTAAAAAATAGCCAATTTTTCATTCTTGTTATTTGCGCAAAAATGTTATCTAGTTAAATGAGATGGTATAAAAAAAACTTTTTATGCTTAATACTGTAATAAAGGTATAGTGAAGGCGGCGTTGAGTTCTGCCAATCAACACGCGATGTCCTCGGCAGAAAGTGGTGAACAGAGTGTCTTAACACTAGGTTCACTCTGCATACCCAGCTGTGTGCGGAATACAGCGTGAAGGTGATTTAATTTTGTAATTTAATTCTTATTCTATTATTTACTGTATTATATACACATTTATCTAACAAGTTCCAGTTACAACGACATCGATTATATGTATTTAAAAAATACACTACAAAACTCTTTATGTGTAACAAAATATATAATTATTGAATATGTACACAAGAAACTGTTCGCCATCGAAGAAATTTTATATAACGTATGAAAAATAGACGTTTTGGCAGACGCTTCTAGAAAATATTCTCCGCAAAAATGGAAAAATATCCACTTAGTTACTTCTGGACGCATGGCAGATCAAACACGTTCCTTTCATAGCTTATAGCTATGTAAAAATATGTAACCAGTGGTTTTTAAGATTTACAATAAAAATATTACTTCTTACTATTATGATATTTATTTTTATTTTAAAACACAAGTGTATAATACAAAGTATATATATAATGTATTATCATTATTTCTCTACTTTTTTGATATTATAATGAAATAGAATAAATTGCACTGCCAGTGCAATATCGTCTATCGAGATCAAGCGTGCCAGACAGTTTTCTTATACTAAGATGGATTTCGTTTAAAGATATTTTCATTGAATTTACTTGAGTAAATTCAATATTTTATATATAATGGTTTAATTTTCCTATATTTTGTAGAGATAATGAACATCCATTGTCTGATGGTAACACAGTATTTTAACGAAGCAAGTTGATAAATAATTTGAATGAACAGTCTTTATTGTAGTAATGTTAATTATCAAAAATATACTTTTTTTTTTCAACTTCATGCTGTATCCCGCACACAGCAGGGTAGGCAGAGGGAACCTCGGTGTTAAGATATTCCGATCCCCACTTTCTGCCGAATTCTGGAGGCATTTAAAATTCAAAAGAAAATTAAGACATATTTCCAAAAATTTACAATATTAAAATATACACTATAAATACAGAAAAAATATGTATAAGTCGCGAAAGTCACAGATCTTCGTTTATATAATAATTGAATCAGCAAGATATCATCGTAGCACTCGACCCTTTGTGTTATTTTTCTCTATATGTAAACGACTGAGATATACATGGTATGTAAATTACATCGTTTATATGAAGTGATACCAGTTCTTTATATAAATTGTGGTTCAAAGTTACAGCTACGTGACTGATACGAGAATGCTACGCGTATATTAAATTGAAAATATATTTTTTCCTTATAAGACATCGCATACGTCTTCATAAGGCCAAAGACTGCACGTTTCCTCATAAATTTTGGATGATAAATTCATGGTGAATACAGTGTAATTTGGTTAGTTAAGCCCTATATTATTAAACGCTATACTTCTGATTTTTATTCAAACCTTCTTATATATTATCTGTAAAAGCGATTTAAATAATTTGTTCTAAGGTCTTTCTTTATCGTAAAATAACTTAATATAATCTATTGGGTAAAAAAAAAACAGAAACAAAAATTTATTTTTTTCCGCTTTACGCAAAAAAAAACATTTTTGCTTAACATTTTGCAAGCAGGTAGAGGTCTAGGTCTGGTGCTAAGACATTCAAGCCTCTGTCGAATTCTGGAGGCGTTGCATTTCATCTGTTAATAAAGAAAATAGTCACTACGCTAAAATAAACTGTGTATACTTTATCTCTGTATACAAATAGCAAAATAGATTTTTTTCCAGACATTTCCGAATTAGCATAGCAATATTCATTTATATGTAAAAAATGCTAAAGTTTATTATGCCGTGTTACGTATTCATGAAGACAAGACACACTCCGTTACACTTTCAATATAAATGAGGTCAAAAGCTTATTTGACTTAGTTGAACTGCTGAAGTAGAGAATCAGTCCTATCGTAAACCATTCGTTTGTTGAAATTCGTTGAAATTACGCAATTGATTTTGTAGATGCAGTTTTTAATAACAGAAAAAAAAGAAAGAACATAAGTAATATGTAAAATAGTTCGTATAACTATCACAGCACTGTTAATAAGTATAATGTAATTTGTACTTTTGTAGATATTTGAACTTCAATTTGCAATGTACTACGATAATATAACAACTTACATGCAAAATTCTTAACTTAATGCTCAGATTAAATATGTTTTAATAAAAAAAAGGATTAATTACTTGAGAAAGAAAATTTATTTTCAATCAGATATGGAGTTTTTAAATGAACAAAGTTTACAAAAGTTAAGGAAAAAGTAATTTTTATTATGAAATGAATTAATTACTTTTTTAAAATGTATTTACGAAGATAACAACTTGAATTGTAATTTAATTCACTGAAAGAAACAACAAAATTAATAAGTGTTATTTAAAATATCACGGTGCCGTGGAATAGAGATACACTATAGGATTAATTGTAGGTTTGAAGTCCAGTCATATTTTTTCTTAATCTGTTGCCTAGAAAGGCAATACACAGCGTTGAGTTCCGCAACTCAACTGCTTCTACTTCAAACAGAATATCTCAAGACAGTGTCTAATACATGCGGTATAAAGCGTGAACGTAAAAAATATATTAGAAGGATGTGACTTAATAGTTAGCTATCCTATATCATAAGGTTCTATGAAACAGCTTTTCTCCTTAACGGGCAAATCGTAAGGCTGCGTTGACAGTCAACTATAGCCGTTTAAAGTTTTCCAATAAAACTTAGATAGTCTCGTGCGAATTCACTAAAACTCCTTTTTATTTTCACTAGCAATTTCCGCTTTGAAGAACATGTACCGTTTTTGAACGTTTATGACACATTTATGAGGCTTTATCGTGGATTTCTATATTAAATTTTATGATGTATTTGATATTTAGTTTTAATGTAGTTGAAGAAATAGGTATAAATAGGTAAATAGGTATAGGTAGGTGTATTTACTTGAATTTAAAGAAGGTATTGAAAAAAATGCCTTGTCCTCTCCCATAAAAAAAAATCTTCATTTCTCTACTTTTAACGTAACAACCGGGTGGACAAAAACTGACCTGTGGATAACGGAATTATTGAAATTTATTCAAATAACATCTGATAGTTACGTTACAGTTCTCTGGCCAAAGTTTTTGTGACAACGCCGCATTTATCTATCATATGGGTAATCATTAGAAAATACAAAATAAAAACACGACTACAAATGTTAGTTGTACAACACACAAGGTTGCGCTGTAAACGCAACAGAGTGTGGGTTCGATTCCCACTCGGGGTGAAATACTTATTATTTCCATTGCCTCATTCTGGTAACGAAGTTAAGGGCGGCGTCAAGTTCCGAAACTCAACACGCAATATCTCCAAAATTCACAATGGAACAGGTCTTAACACTAGGTTTTTTTCTGTGTTCCGCTATGAGTGGAATACAGTTAAAAGCTCACCTCTAACTATTATATTCTTTAACTATGAACCTATAATTCTCAAGCTTTAAACTCTAATTCCAAGTTATGTGTATTTCCAGTGCTCTTTCATAATTAAGCTTGCAATTTATAATTATTTCCAACAGCATTAAGGAGGACTAGAGGCTCTAGGTAGACGTAACATTTCAAATTGCCACAAAAATGCTAAACTCTATGAAACAACGTCAGCGTTAATTATCCACAATTCTCTCTCTCTCTCTCCCTCTCAGCCTCCATTAGAGGTAAACACGGCGTGCCTAATCCGTTTTGTCCTGGTTATGTATTCAGAGTTGGATTGTGATGTATGGAAATAGAAAATTTTTGAAGAGAATTTACATTGGATGTTACATTCTATTACATTATTTTTGTTGTTTATAAATTTTATAAATTATAAATACAGAGTTCTGTATAGCACTTCCAATCATGATGCGAAAAACAGGATGTTTCATTTTATAGTCCACAAAAAGGAAATTGCAAGCTACGGCTCATTGATAACATGAAAATATAATATCACGTTAAGATAAAAACCCGGCGTTAAGGTGCGCCACACGTGCTTCGAAAAATTTTAATTGAATTGAAAATTCGAGTGTCTTAACACTAAGTTCCACCTGCCTCTGCTATGTGTGGAATACATCGTGAAGTTCAATACCCACACAGAAAATAAGTAATTACAATATTTATTGTAATTACTCGTAGTAAAAAAAATATATAGTACACAAGAAAATATATAAATTAAAAGAGAACTCTCGAAAACTTCATTACTGGTTAACTTATTTATATTTCATTAACGGAATACGATGTAGTTGAGGGTCCAATTGGCCGAATTTTTTATTAATTTTTACTTTTTGTGATCTAGTTTCAGTTTTTTTATGATTAAAGAGTAAGTTTTATATTACGGATAGTGTGGTTTTGTTGAGTTAATTTCGGACTCAACCCCAAGAGGCTTCCAAATTTGCAGCAATCATTTTATTTGAGGGCATAATATCAAAGTGGTCAGCGTTGTCAGTAGGTTCAATCCCCACTCGGACCAAGAAATCACTTTCATTTTATCTTATTGTAAGTCACAGCGCTGCATTAAGTTCCATCATCCGACACACAAAGTTCAAATTATGAAGTAAAATTATAAAAAATATTCATTGTGTCAATTCTGCTTTAAAGCTCGAATGTAGGAAAAAAAACTATTTTTATTTAATTTAATTTTTTATCATTTTGTAGAAAAAAAACATAATACACTTATAGTTGCGGTGTCAGTACCTACAGTCCTGAAATAAGTATGAAACCCTCCACTGAGAGTTCACTCGTCCACTGACGAGTCTGAGTAAAAAAAACCAGTCGGCACTTGACTGTTTTTTCTTTAATACAAAGTCTAACTTATATATAATAAGAGTCTATTAACTTATTATAATTCCTCTTCACAAATCATAGTGTATAATAATAATACAGCAATAAAATTATTTGAATTTTATTATCAAAAGACAAATAAAAACGAAAACCACTCTGCAATAATTAATTAAGCGATTCAATATCATTAAGTACTTTACGGTTTGTATGCTATGCCTTTGTGAAGCGCAGTCAAAAGCTAGGATGCATATATGAGAGAGATTCCTTTGAAATATGTGTGTAATTATTTATTTTCTAAAAAAAATTCGAGTACATTTTTTTCTAATTAACTCTGATTATAGAGTTTTAAAATCTTTTTAATAAAGTATAAAAATTAAATTATTGACTGCAGTGAAATATTATTTCGATTAGGATTATCTATATAGAGGGAATCTAGTGTTCTTCCGTTGCCTACTTTCCAACGCATTCTTGAGGTAATGTGTGTGAGTGACACAACTCATTGTCACTCTGTCTTGGTACCAGAGAGATGAATTAAATATTTCCTTTCTCCAAGGAATCAAATCTACACTATCGCATTCACAGACGTATGCTTGTGCCCCTGCGCCACGACAGCCGCCTCTTAAGTGATTTAAATTGAAATAATCGTGAATTTTCAGTGAAGTGATCTTTTGTCTTACTTCTAAAGTCAATTTATCTTCTAAGTGAAGTAAGATCTTAATCTATCAGATCAGAGTTTAATTACATTTCTCAAGCTAGTTCGACATTTTCAATTTCGCGGTTTTTCAATTTAATAATTCGAGACAAGTAATTATTGCGAACAATTTACTAAACTTAATTATTTTTTATATTTCATACGATATAGTTTCACTCTATTTTTGAATTTCCGCTCAATTTTCAAAACATTGCGTGCTTAGTAGCGGAATTGAACTTTAATAACTCTACTATAAATATAAGACAAATATCTGTCTTGAGTGAGGGTCGAACCCGCGTACCTCTGATTTAGTTTAACAAATGTGATGAATATATATTTCAATTTATCAGTAAAATGTAAAATTGTAGCGCGAATTCATGTTGTTTGATTAGTACGGCCCACTGAGCCGGGCACCAGTGTCCCAGTTTGAAACTCAAATATTTACTCTGGAACTAAACTGTCGTTTACAATAATTTTGAATACAATAAATAATATTATAATATATTATATATTATGAAACCTTTGCTTCATTTATATTTAAATAAATTGAAGTCAGTCGTGGGGCAGGGTTACAAAAGTGCGAGTATTCGACGTGACAGGTGCGGGATACAGCGTGAAGTCATATGTATAAATTTGTCAATTAAATATTAATATATTTTTTTGTTTTTCTCTTCTTTGTTACTTTCATGAGGAAAAATACTAATGGTTATTTATTTCTGCAGTTTGTTTCAATTTAGAGGCAGTGCGGGGCTCGTGATAGATTACAAAGCTGCACTTTGTATCACTTGATTTAGATAGTTAATAGAAGTAAGAGTAATATAATCTCTTTGTGTCGCCAAAACTTGTTGTTCTATTAGACAACTAAATCGTGGCGCGGAAGCACTATATGTGACTGTAAGCACGATAGGTTATGGATTCGATTCCCACTCGTGGAAATTCAATATTTCAAAAAATATTTTAATTTCTTCGCTCTGGTGTTGAGGCAATGTTTGACGTTGAGCTTGGCCACTCATCATGGAATGCCTTTAAAATTCAGGGAACGGTATGTTACCTACACTACACTAAGTTACTTCTGTCTATCCTTCTATATAGAGATACAGCGTGACGCTAAAAAAAAATAAACTTTTACAATTTTTTTAATAAAACTTTAAATTCCACACAACATTAGTCTAACATAAACTGTTAAGTGAGAAATCAGATCCAGTTAACCAAACGGTCGGCTTTCAATCTACTTTTTCATAATTGAAAAACTTTTCAAAGGAATCAAAATTTAAGGGACTACCGAAAAATATTTAATTTACTAGAACAGCCACCGCGCTAATGAAGCACAAAATATTCTTCAACTCCACTTCCGATTCATCATTTTGGATAACAGAGGTCTATTATAAATAAAACATATCTTGTGACATGATTTGTGATTGACAAGCAACGCACTAGTGACGCTATAAGATAGATAGATAGTTTTAGACATACATAAATAGATAAGAGAGTTTAGACCAGCACTATTGAAAGAGAGAGAGATAAGAGAAAAAAATGGGATTTTTCGTTTTACAGTTTCATTTAAAATTAATTATATATGTAAATGACGTTATATATATAAAGGTAAGCATAAATAAAACGAATATAATACACGTAAATATAAAAATATTGTGGTGACTTTAGTAGGTGTTTCGTAGATCTCATTTGACATATTTAGTACTACGTTACAATGCTGTTCAATTTAAGTAATAAATATTCGCGAGGCTTAAGCTGAGCTTTGAATTAATGTGAGCGATCACTACGATATCTTACTTTTTTTTCTATTTCTCTTTTCGTTTAAAAGGCTCTATATTAATATATTTTGAATTATAATAAACTTGTAACTTTTTCCATTATTTTTGTTTTTGAAAAGGATAAATGTATATATTTATATATATAGATTCAATCCCGTAAGTCCCGGACTTAGCAACCCTACTTGGTGTATAATACAGAAGCAGAAGAAAACTGGAAATCTGGTGTTCATCATCATCATCACTCATCATTTTTGAAGCATTGCGTGTTGACGGGCGGAACTCAACGCTTATTACTAGAAACTAACAACAAAAAACAAAAACATTATATATTTCTTGCAACACGAAATAAAAATAAAAGAATATTGTATTTTAAAAGTAATATCGACCGCTGTAATCTAGGAGGTACACTACTTTCAATTAGCCGTGTACACGCGACACTAACGGAAGCAGCGTTAAGGCGTTAGAGAAACCGTTTGCACTGGTTTACAGTGTTTTTTACAATGGTTTGAAACTGCAATTAGGATTTTTGCTAGATTAGATTTTTATTTTTATGTAGAAAATAAGTACATTTTTGTATGTGAGCTTAATTATTATTTGAGGCCAGTCATGACGCAGAAGCTTTCAACATCCGTTGGAATTTCAACACCGTGCTTTGTCTATGTACAGCGTAGATACAAAAACAAGTGAATTTTAAACAAAATTAGTCTTTATTCTATAGTTATTTTGATTGTTACACAAAATATGAAATAAACAATATATTATTTAACTTTGGTAGCTTTTAAATAGTTAAGCATGAATAGGAGTAGTTTGCTGAAACTTTCCTGCATTTATAGAAGTTCGGGACACTATGGAAAGTCAAACTCGGCTTTTGAACTGCTTTTATGGTCCTTTCTAGACCGAATAAAACTTCTAGGAACATCGTATTAACTACTATAATTATTACGCAAAAACTGTAATTTGATAAATAATAATTATTTCGAATTTTGATATTTTTTATAAATTTATGAAAGATACGTAATTTTCGTATCGTTAAGTTAGATGAAGAGATTTTTTTTTTATATTACATAATTAAAATATCAAAGCAACAATCTATTTATATATATATACACATTAAACGTTGTCTCAAGCACTTATATTACATTAAATTTTAATATTTTATTAATTTTCGTTAGTTATTATATATCATAAGTCGAAAAATAGATATTATAACTGCAACTAAATAAATACATCAGCTATTATGTATTACTTATTTGGGAGGCCCGTCGTTTGAACCCGTAACTATCTCGAAAAATCGACGAGCGTATATCTATAATTAATATGTATATGTATATCTATAATTTTTTATCAGTACGTAAATATTATGCACATTTAACCCCACTCACAACCTGCGGGATTTTAAACAAAGAAAAATTTACATTCCAACAATTTCGTGTTTCCGGTCGCCAGTTTAATTAATAACACAAAAATTGCATTTTGTAGGTAAACTGGTTGCCCTTATTTACGACCTAAGCAGCAGCTGTGATTATTTCACTTGAACTAAATATTATTGAGGCCGTTGTGGCGCAGCGGCATAAGGGTGTGACTGTAACGCGACGGTTGTGGGTTCGATTCCCACTCGAGGAAGTGAAATATTTATTTACGTTTATATTTTCATTTCTTCGCTCTGGTATCGAGGCGAAAGGCGGTGTCTTAATTTTGTAAAAGTTTTTCTTTCTTGATTTTGGTATATTTTTTATTTTATAAAACTATTTTATCTGTATATAGGAGGCATAGTAGTGTTACATTTTATTTGTGGATATTTTAAGTTCTATAGTATAAAAATAGGCATATAATTATAGTTATCCTTCAAAAACTATAATTTTTTATCATTACAACGAGCGAAGCGAGTGACAATTGATAAGTGAACAGGTGCCTTGTTCGCTAGTTTCATTCGTACGTCTATAGTATTCTCTTTTCACAGAGTCTATTTAAAAAATATATATCCCAAATAATGCATCAGTTTAATTTAACAGCTCACTAATATCTAATATAATTAATGTTAAAAAATTGTGAGGATAGATGTCAGTTCCACTATTAACAAAAACTGCTGAACGGATTTGTATGCAACTTTACAGTAATATAGGTTACCCATCAGGATGACACCTGTATATACTGTAACAATAAGCCTAAGCGGGCAAAACCTGTGTGGGCCGCTAGTATAAAATATTTTTCATTCACTCCATTTGTGCTGCAACGTCAACACAACTACGTTTTGAATAAAATCTATTTGATCCATTGTGACGTAATGTAAAAGGTTTCCACGGGAAATACGCGAAATATCGGTTTTTCTAACACACAGGCAACACAAAAGTATTTTTGGGCCGCATCAGTATAAAAATAAATATTATTTTTGAAATGAAAATGACTATTTCTATATTACACACATTTTTAAGTATTTTTTTCAGTTTTATAAAAAACTTTATTTTTTATACTGTGTATTCTGTTGAATGGATTTTAAGCTAACAACTTTCGTATGCAACTAGATACATTGAAACTGCACCACTATGACGTGATTTCTTTTTCTTTTATTAGTTTCACACGATATCCCGCTCACAGCAGAGTAGGCAAACAGAACCTAGTGTTCGCTTATGTTATTTTTGTAAGTATTTGTTTCGCCATTTTTAGCTGAATTCTAGACAGCAGATAAGATAGCACAGCTAGTATTTAATACAAAAATATTAAATATTTCATTTCCTCGAATAGGAATTGAACCGACTACCTATACACACATGTGCCCCTGGACCACTAATGGTCTTTTTTTTCTTTTTTATACAAAAAATGATAAGAAAAAATATCTACACGATGCATATCATAAGCGTATTTCACACTGAAAACTGTTGCAATATCGTCTTTGAATGGGCAAGGCCGACTGTAAAGGGGAAAAGGTTACTAAAGTAGAGTATTTTTAAAATTCTTAACCTAGATCAAAACTTCTGTGTAATTTCACAAGCAAACCCACGTATTATTTAACAAAGCTATTGTCCAGTGGAAATGCAATTTCCGCGTCGGCCTTTCAGCTTACATGATTGAGCGTGAAGCAAATATAAAATCCTCCAACATTCTTACATACAGTACAGCTGGAAATGATGTGATTTTTGTAGTTGCAAAACGAAATAGACTAGTTCAAACTATTCTATGAATTATGTTATTTTTAATAAAAGAAACAGAGTGTCTTAACACTAGATTTCATCTTCTTATACTGTATGCGGGATCAGTGGTTAAAGAATAATAAAATCAATATTCATTTAAATAGTAAATAAGCTAAAGGCACCTTGAAGTATATCGTGATAATAATGATGAAAGAAGGAACATGAAGATGTATTAAGATAATAATGACAGTGGAAGAATGTCTCTATATGCATATGAATATAAAAGAAAAAAAAGTTAAATATTTACCTTTTACAAAGAACGATTTTTAGCATTATATTTTCCTACCAACGTTCAATCCCATAATGGTTAATTTAGTAAAAAGAAAATAAGATTGCAAAGAAAAGATACGTGGGGAACGGAGTGTCCTACAACTAGGTTTCCTCTGCCTACCCTGCAATATGCGAGATAGAGTGTGAAGAGAATAGGACGCTTGAAAATATACTCTATAAAAAGAGCTTGTAAAAACTACGTGTATATTTTTTATGCCTCAAGGCAATGTGTGTTTGTAAAGTAAAGTTTACTTTGTAAGCAAGGTTTGGCCAGGGGCTAGTTTCTGATTCACATACTGTTACAAAAATATTGATTATAGAGCAATATGTGATAGAGCAATATGTGATTTTTTTTGTGTATTGTTCTATTTTTTTTTTCAGCTTTATGCTGTATCCCGCACACAGCACGGTAGGCAGAGGGAGCCTCGGTGCTAAAACACTCTGTTCCCCACTTTCTGCCGAATTCTGGAGGCACTGCGTGTTGAGTGGCAGAACTCAATGCCGCGCTTTGCCTCGACACCAGAGCGAAGAAAAATGGAAATATAAACGTAAAGAAATATTTCACTTCCTCGAGTGGGAATTGAACCCACAATAATACGGGCGACACCCTTCTGCCACTGCGCCACGACGGCCTCAGTGGTACGAGCTTACCTGGATAGAATCTTCTCAGTGAAACTTTTCATACACGCTCCGTACAAAAAAGTTGTAATATTCATTCATTAATTCACTTAACAATGAATTAAACACAAAAAATTCTAAAACTTCTATTAAGAAATCTTGAAACCACCCCACTCACAATAAAATAAATTTTATTTCATAAAGTTTTGTTCACCAAAAGTTTCTAAAAAGCTCACGAAGCACAGCTTCACAGTTTCTCTTTCAAGAAATATATGTACAAACTATTTATATTATATTAATAATACTAATAATATTAATTTACAGTAATGATCCATATTATACATTTAGGTTCTCTCCACCTGAGGTCTCATCTGTAACGCGGTCTGTCCGCGACTGCCGCTGCGTGGAACAGGGGACTCACTGGGGTGGCTCAGACCAGAACTGGGTTACAGTTATTAAAAGATGCTGTCAATGGACCCGTAAACAAAGGATGGTGTTAAATAACATTTTTTTACCAATGTTCTTTAATTAATTATAAATTGATAGCTTTAATAAGATAAAGTTTTTCATGTAAAATATTTTTATGTTATATAATAGTTGGTATATAATGGTTATGTTATATAATGGTTTCGTATAAGCTAGCGTCAGGGCATAGTTTACTTAAATTTATATTTCACATGTTGAATTCCATAACTCAACATGTAATGCCTCCAGAATTCAGTGACAAGTGGGGAAAGAGTGTCTTAACTCTAGGTTCTCTCTGCCTACCCTACTGTGTGCGGAATACAGCGTAGAATCTTAGAAAAGGTTAATAGTTAAATATATGGTATAGTTAAATATATAATAAAAAAAGTTAACCTACCAATAAATATATTTTAAAACAACAGATATCATCATGTTTACAACAATAATAGCTTCAAATCTCACTCATATTATGCTGATATCGTTTTTTTTCATTTGAATATATGTAGCGATTTTTATTCAAGTTTCTATACCAAACATGAAGAAAAAATATGCCTCTGTCTGTATTCGTAAAGATATTATTTTGTTTAGATTCTTTTTTTTTCCTCTTCTCTAAAATATGTAAAAGATACCTAAATGTACAATATACATATAACCGAGAAAAATATCAGCGAAAAATATCAGTTGTAACTATTATAAAGTATTAGACAATGAAGGGTCACAAAGACGGAGAAAACTGTTGAAAAGCACTATAAACCATGAGTTTTATATCTATAATGGAATCTGTGCCATAAATCGCAAACATAATCTTTCATACTTCATCCCCTTTATTGCACGTTTACTTGAATATTAAAGTATATTTTTAGGCTAAAATAATATATAAATCCTGTAAATTTTCTTTTATCATATTTTACATCTTACCTGCTCTGTGTTCAGTTACGTCATTTAGCACGTAATATCTCAAAAAATTGAATTAAAATGGTAAAGTGACTGCTTTAACTTTAGCTTAAATAGTTTAATTAATTCTTTTGATTTTTTCTATAATGTTAGAAGGTCGATAATAAATTTCTCGCACATTGCAAATACTCTCTGTATTTGAGGACCTAGTGTTGAAACACTCCATTCCCAAAAAAAACACTCACGTTCTCCACTTCCCGCCAAATTCTAGAGCTCAATGCTTGTTGAATGATGAAACCAGAGCGAACGAATAAAAATTAATAACTATTTAATTTCCTCGAACATGAATCGAACCCACAATCTGTCGCGTTTCCAGTCCCACGTTCAATATCCCTGAGCCTAAACAAATATCTTATTTCTATTATCACAGAATTTTCCATACAAGTCATACAAAAAAATACACTGTAACAATTAAGCACACGCTACACAAAACGCAAAGATAAATTACCGAGAACAATTGATTGGGTATTGAAGTAGGTCATGGAGATACTCGTAGGACTGGAATTGGTTTCAACTGATGCGTAATTTGAATGAAAGCCCGGCACTTATATGACTGTTCACCATTTTGTAGTGCTTTAATTATGGTGATTTTCTTTAAATATATAGTTATTAAATAAAATATTAATGTGAAATATTTTTTTTCTGTAGAAAAATTAATTACTTAATTTTAAATAGTACAGTATGTACGAGTACAAAGTAACAACGATATTAACAAACAATCACAAAAATATAATTTAACCATTAGTGGTTGACGAATTATACCTACAACCTGATGTTTGGAATTTTGGAATATACAAAATTATCCGGGTAAGCTGTTCTGTGAGTCCCTCCTGTAAGCATCACCGTCACAGTAATGTCATCAGAAAGCGAATATATTATTATTGTGCGAAATGATATAAAATATGTATGCGCCTATAATATTCAAAGGTTTCTCTTTCAAATAAAAAAATATTTTTTTAAATTGAATCACATATGACGGAGAAATAGAAAGATCAAAGAATATCGAAGCTTCTTGAAAAAATAACTATTATAAATCAAAAAGTGAAAAAGGGAGTGTCGCAACACCTTGCTATAAGTTATACTATTTATAATACAAATAATATACCTAAGATACAAAATACGGTATGCTTCTATATAGTATTATTTAAAATATCTCGCATTTCAATAACACAGAGCAAACTTTCGTTCGCAAGCTTCAGTAATAGTTCGTAAGTGCAAATAGTTAACTGCGTGGGTTTAGTGGTAATAATTTTAGCAGCTCGCAGAAATTCAATTTAGTCCTCTTCCTGTTAATGGAAATGTGGACTGAAATGCGACGAATAATATTAATCCTTCAAATGTATAGTAGAAGGTCGTATCGTTTCTCCCCCTCTTACTGTTATTAAAAATCACGCTTTTCAGTGAACTTTTTTTAATATGGATGATTAATATGTCAATATTAAAAAAAAACTGCGCAAGCGATTGCGCAAACTGCACTTGTCAAAATAATTTAATACGCTATAATTATTTCAATAATACAGATATAGTATTTAAATATTTTACTTATTTACAGACGCCGCACATGGTGGGGTAGCCAGAGGGAACCTAGTGTGATGTTTTTTTTAAAAATGATCCACTTTAAAGAAAACGTTTTAATTTCGTAACATTAACAGCACAGTTTAATAATATAAAAATGACAATTCGTAAATTGAAATAAAACCTAAAATAAGAAGACTTTAAAGTAAATGCTCTTAAGAGATTGGACCTTCATTCTTTTAAAGCCTATTGCCCTTGTAGATATAAAAACAAACGACCTCTCGGAGCTTCCACCGCGTATGTACTTCGGAGGAAAATATTTTTTGCTAAAAATATATGATGTAACACTTATGGCACAGTGGAAAAAATGTATCATAATTTTTATCACAAGTTGCTTGTCATCCTGTTTAGTGTAATTATTATATTGAATTATATAGATTTTATTACAAATTTAAACTTAGAAATTTTGATTTTGTTTCAGAACTTTCTAATATTCTAGTAGAAAATAATTGTATTTAATCTGTTACGAAAAGGAAGGAAGAACCTTTATGTAAATGTGTATTTACATTGTACAGCTCTAATTTGATGCATGGGGGTTAATTTTGGTATAAATCTACACAGTGAAAGTTTTCATATTTATAACTTTAAGGAAAATTGAATAGAAAGAAAAATCTCAAGCTGCCGAATGTTCTTTGCTTGGAAGGTGTCATGGGAAAATTTACATAAATTTGTATTATTCAAATTGTATTGTATAAATCCTAGAGTAGTACTTTATTATAAGCATTAATATATTTTTACTCAATAACCTATATTATATCAATATATTTGGTTTCAATTCAGAAACCTAAGTAATTGATAATTTTTTAACATAAAGGAAGAAATATGTGAAACAGTTCAAGCATTTGACCGTACAATAAAGTCTGATCCAATGAACTGGAGTCAGAAATAAGTGCTCGCTTACCTTTAGCTACGTGCTGTGTTGAATCTAAAGGTAAGTTCATAAAAAATATACATATTTAAAAAAGAAAAATCACGCATCTATCCCCATGGCAGAGTTGTTAGAAATAACCTAATATTAAAACACTCTATTTCTCATATCATTCAGTAAAATAAAAATGTAAAATTTTTTAAACTCTTCGAATATTTATTATTTCACTTGAAATGTCTACTTTACGCCGCACATAGCAGTATAGACAGAGGGAACCTAGTGTTAAGACACTCCGCTTCCTATTTTCTGCCAATTTCTGGAGACAACTCAACGTCGTGTCTTTCATCGACACCAGAACCAGAAAAAAAGCTTCAGTATGAAAAATACCTAACCCACGTGCGAAGGTTTATTGTGGTGGTGACATACCCTCTTACATAACAACGTCGTTTGACGTCAAGAGGAAGAAATATACGGGCTATGAGGTACCTCGTGTAACCTGTATCATAACTATGTATTGTTAGTTTCCGATACAATCTGCAAAAGCGCTGATCTTTTTCAAAGTAAGCCCAGAATACGATTATTTTTGTATTCTAGACTTAGTTCTTCTGTATTATGGAGTTAATATTAAAATTTACATAATGATTTTTATGTAATAGATAATTTAATTTTGGAAACACTCAATTCTTAGAATAAATAACAAAAAATAGAAAGAATTTTAATTTTTAATCCTCTTCTAGAACCATTTTGACATGTAGATTGACTTCGTTAGGTTCTTCACATTCTTTTATGTAACGTATCGGAATTATAGACCAGACCAGAAGTATACCTGTTTACCTATATATAACTCGATTAACGTTTATAAGCAGGGGATCCCGATGTCTATCCATTTTATCCCCATGTATGTATGTTAAGGGATTTTCAGTGGTTCACCGGAAAAAATTGGTAAATACAGTTGGATTGACTCCTCACCCGTGCTTTTTTTCCTCAATACAAATCAAGAGTAGACCTTTTGTATTATATTGAAATTTAAAAATATCGATATTTTTATTTAAATATAAGAAAAAAAAAATTAAAAAAAAACAAAATTTAAAAAAAAATTTTAGGAGGCTGTAGCGAAAACAAATGACTGTTGATTTTTTCCAAATGCAATATTAAAAACTAGTGATGTTTTGTGTAAAATATTCCCTAAGAATTACATAACGTTAGCAATGTGTTAAATAAACAAGTGAATCATGCAAAAGCAAGTAAATGTTATTTTTATTATGAGAAGAGAAGAAGAGTTTGCATTTTTCACCAGGCAACTATAGTCAGATAATATTTGTAGATTACAAATATTCTGATATTGTCAGTGAAGTGACTAATGCACTTGGGTGGAGGTTAATATTATCTTTTCATTCATTCATTAAAGAAATCTAAATAATGTGCTGATATCTCGAAGATAATTCGATCGATCAAATGTCACCTTCCTTTTTCCTGTATACAACAATAGGGAGACAGAATCTATAAAAAAATTACTTTTCATATCATAAAAAATCTATATGTTCCACATAGTATATGGAACATTATAGAGTATCTATAAAATTTACGATTTTCCATATTTATTATATTATCTAAACAATTTTGTTTGATTAATTTCGAAAGTATTTAAGAACCTAGACCGTATTGGCATATCAGGTAGCGACATATTTCATGGCCCAACCGTAACGCGGTACCGAAGTAATTAATATTTTATTAAATTCTTATGTAGTCTACACACACTTGCATATATTGAATTTAAGGAGCTTTGAAATGCCGCCAGAAATTAATTTATTAATTACAGTAGGTGATGATTGTATATTGTTGTATGGAATACGCGATAAATTCCTTTTTAACGTACTCGTATATCAAATATATAATAATTATAACGATAAGCAAAGACGAAGTGTAATCGACCTACAGAAACTATAAGTATGAGTTTTATGACTAAGCATAAAGCTGAAAAATTGCGTGGTTTGATTATTTCTACCGAAAAATGGAGAATTTAGTTTCTTTTATTCTATGAATATTATTATTATCGTAACTTGCTCAAATTCTGAATAATGAAATATGTATTAATATTCATTTTAAGTTTGTTCAAGTCAAGTCTAACCTAAAGCTTTATTTAAGTTAGTTGATTTTCGTTATGTTATACTAGAAAAAGAAAAAAAATGTTAAGAAAGAAGCTTTTGCTTACTTTTTAGGCAACTATCATAATTTTCATTTTATTTTAACACTATGTGTAAAAATAAATACTACGATTATCTAACAAGACCAAGAAAAGTTTTTTGTAAATTATTGATTTATAAAGGCCTTGAAATATGAATCCACTACAAACGCGTCAAGTAGATCACATTAAAGCTAGTGAAATTTCTTTTAAATTTTTATATTTCATCTTATAGCGTTTAAAATTTAACTTCTAGCTGGAATATTTTATAAGCTTTATGAAATTTTACGCCAGCCGGGCGTACCCGGCTAATACTGCACTGCAGCGCACAGTTTAATCGTACAATGTGAGCGTAAATTCATAATGGCAGAAAAATAATTGATTAAATTTAAAATCATTCTCTATATTTTATGTTAAAATATAACTATACTAATGATAAAAGATTGGGGTTATTGAGGGTTGGCTCAGTCTTTTTACCAGGGTCCTGGTACCTGGGTGGGCAAAGAGAAGGAAGCTGGTATTAAAACCTTTTTTTCCTCGAAACCAAAGCGAAGAAATGAATTTAAATAAATATTTCGTTTCCTCGAGTAAGGATTGAACCCACAACCAGTCGCGCTTATACACTTGTACATGTGCATAAGCTATATAACCGTAAAATTTTATAGCGGCATTGAGGTCCCTTACTTAACATTATCTCTAAAAACAGTATCTCTTAAATTAGACGGGACGTGGGGATTAAAAGTGTCTTAATGGAAAAGAATCCCAGGTTCCCACTAAAAAAAACGTTAAAAACGTTACGGAAGTTTAATTCTAATCTTAGTCATATAGGAATGTAAGTTTGTTTGTTACCCTTTCAACGCCAAAACTACTAAACCGATTATCACGAAACTTTATTTCCTCAGATATATTAGAAAGTAAATAGTACAGTTTTTATTTTTAAAAAATGTTTTAATAAAATAGAGTGAAGCCGCGATTGAGTTTCCAGTACAAATATTTTGAAAAATTTTTTCGCAATTTCGCAGACGAAGCCACGAGCGAAACGCTAGTATATGTATATGTGCTTAATATTGACATGCTTAATTGAATTATGATATTGAAGTCGTCGCAGCGCTGAATTGTTCGGAGGCGGTGGTTTTTGGCACAATTCTTAGTTTGTGATGTTTTTAACACTTTCAAACTGTTGTTTCACACTGACGAAAGAAAAATGTGTTTTTTAGCTTAAAGGAAGAAGAGAAGCTTAAAACCATTTTCAAATAGCGTGTCGTGGATTCAAAAAATTTATGAAATTTCAAAAGAAATTATGACTTTTTTAATAGTGGTTGAGGAAAGTATGGTGTTCAGTTCCGTTATTTAGCAGGTTCTACTATATTTGAAGTTGAAATGTGTATAAAAAAAAACTTTATTAGTGGAACTCTTATACTTCGAGAAACTAGTTTATTTATTTTAAGATGACCCATGAAGAACCTAAAAATAATTACAATCAATAAACAAAAGATTTAATATAAAGTGATTTCAAATCTTTATAGAAATTTGGAATGAATATAAGATGTTGTTCATAATGTATTTTTTCAGCATTGCATTGTATACCTACTACATTTAAAAAAGGTAGATAGAACAAAATTTGTGTCAAGAAACTCCGTCCTCCGCTTTCCATCTGAATCTGTTCCTTTGGTTTAAGTAGCGGAACTCAACGCCGCGGTTTGTATTGGCAAGTATTATTTTATTTTATTAATTTACGTGACTTGAAAATAAAATTAAAATGGTGCCTAATTTAAATACAAATTATTTCAACTACATATTTTAATGAAATATCTCAAAGCTTTAATATATTTAAATATGCTATTTATTATTCGTCACTAGGCGTCGGCAATTCCATAAATAATTATTTAATCTCTTTGATCACTAATATTTATAGTAATTTTGATGTTAATTTAATTTCATTTTGAGGGGAGTAGTTGGGGAACAAAGTGTTTGCTGTAAACTCGACAGGTTGTGGGTTCGATGCCCACTCATTGAAGTTAGGTTATTTCAGGTTCCACTGATGGTCAATGGAACCTAACATATATTTAAGTCTGAGCTATCTTAGACATCTATATGTGTATTAATACTTATATGATGATTTACGTCAAATAATAATCGAATAGTAACAACAAAGGACTTGAAATTAAACAATTTTTCTTGTTAATTTTATAAATATCTTGCAAAGCAAGCTTAATCGAACTAATAACTGTTCTTGCCATCACGACTCTGGTTTTGACGGCAATATAAAAAAATTGTGAGAACGTAATTACTTTTGTGGAGTGTAATATAAAAATAAAGTCTAGTAATTCCTTTGTATGAAAGTCTCTTTGAAGAAATAATATAATAAATATAGATTTATTTATTTTTTTAAAAATAGTGTCTTAACACTATTCTGATACAAATAGAATTATTAAGAATTCCGTCAGGAAGTTGAAGCCGTGCCAAATGAAATGTTGGAGAGAACCGCCCGTTATTTTCAGAAGAGGAATTAAGAATGAGAAATATTTGTATCCAAATTTGTATCTGGATACAAATTTTCTTGCTGGCAAGAAGGACGTCATCTCAAGACGTCATTATTTTCCGAACTTAAATATGGTATGTAATTTCAAAAACTGCATTAAAAACCTATCATTTATAATTTGTTTTTATTATTTTCAACCCATTGTGTCCCAGTAATTCAATATTGAAAAACATGCGTTTCCTCTGCACCACTCTGTTACAATTTTGTTTCTTATTCAGCTTCTCACTATATCCCGCACAGCAGGATAGGCAGAGAAAATCTTGGAACCTAGTATTAAAACATTCTTATTCTTGCAAGCACTTATTCTTGACACCAGGGTGAAAAAAATATTTAATGTCCGCGAATAGAAATCGAATCCATGATCTGTCGTGCGCGCTCATTTTTGACCTGTCATTTAGCTGTATAACGTAAGATAATTGTAGCATTAAAGATTTATGAATTGACATGTATAAATATTCTATTACTGAAGGGTCACCCTGTATTTAGCTCACCTGCTCGCGGGGGATTAACATAAAATATGAACGCAAATAGTTTCACAGAACAAGTGGAAAGTATGTAAATTATACTTTGGGCTGTTTATGCTCTATGAATAAATAATATCGGGTACACGACTATATGTTGAACTAATTTGCCTGATTTTTACTAGTTTAGCGTCACGCACACAACAGGATAGTTGGAGACCTAGTGTTAAGACACTTCGTTCCACAATTATCTCGTCGAATTCTGGAGGTACGGCGTGTTGAGTGGCGAAACTCAACGCCGCGCTTTGTCTTGACACCAAAGTGAAGAAATGAACAAATAAAATTAAATATTTCGTTTCTTTGAGTAGAATCGTACCGACAACCTACCGATTTTACAATATTTTACGTTGTAAATGTCATTTAATGTAATATTGTAAGCACACACTTGTGCCTCTGCGCCATGACTGGCCTCTTCAAGAGTGATAAAAACATACAACATGTTATCATTATCTTTATACTTTTAATTAGATGCATATGACATATAGATGGATTTATCAAGAAATTGTTTGTATGGAAATTACTATCACGGGAAAACGCAGAAAACTAAAAAAGAATCCAGCAACTCAAAGGACGACTTGTGATAGACGAAAAAATATATTACAGCAACTTTAAATAAAAATCGATGTTTAACATTTATTGAGTACTTTCAGTACTAGTCGAGTTTTATAAAAACTTTCTAAAGGTAGATAAATTCGAGGTACATTTTTACGTCCAAATAGGCGTAAAATCGGACAAAACGGAGCAAGTTTTCAAGTCAAGTGAAATGTCAATACTATCGATGCACGCTATTAAAATATATTGTAAAATATTCAGAATTTGAATTTTATTGTGGATTTTTCCCTTTGAGAATAATCCTAGTATGTCACAATATCATGTTGGTTTTTGTCGGTAAAAAATAGAAATTAAGACTTCTGAGTTTCTCTTATTTATTAAGAAGAAATTATTATCATTAGGTTGCTTTTTACTATATATGATATTGACTTCATCTTTACTGCTCATTAAAGATTGATTAGGTGAAGGACAGATTGTGGGTTCGATTCCCATTTCACAAAATGTAATATTTAATATTTTCAATTGTTTGCTCTAGTAACGTAAAAAGAACGTCGTTGAGTTACGTCACTCAACACGTAACACCTCCAGGATTAGGTGGAAAGTGGAGAACGGAAGCTTATTAATGCCTCTGCCTACCCTGCGATGTGTGAATGAACGAATTATGTTTCAAAGTTGCCTTAATGTCACTTCGATGCTTTGTTTTCGTAGTAAGCTTCGTATTAAAATATTCAATAAGCAAAGCAATCAAACGTACTTTAAACGTAAAATTATTGAGTAACTTCAACAAATGATATACTTATACATACATTAGATCAGTTTAAATAAGAAATTCAGTGAACTTTAACTGTATATACACTGTTTTTATATAGCGTATTTTTTATTGTATTACACAATATTTCGAATGTGTTTTCCTAGATATGTAAGGGAAAATGTGACTGATCTCTTAAAAATAAGCTATATTTTTATAAAATAGGCTATATAGCAAGATTTTTATAGGGCACCTAGTGTTAAGCCACTCCGTTCTCTACTTTCCGCCCAATTTTCGATATATACGTTAAATAACTCAAGGCAACAGGCAACAATCAGCTTCCACGACAGAGGTTCGAAGCCACAACCGTTTAGGTATATAAACGAAAATTTATATACCTACAGTCAGACGTTGTACAAACTGTAAATAGTACTAAGTTACCAACATTATAATGATTACCCACCACCGAACATCATAAAGCTATTACCCACCATGATTATAACCATCTCTCATGATTAACTCAAATGTATCACCCGTACGTTGAAATATGCAGAGACTTTAATTCTGACATCACGTCCTCAAAGGCCTTAAGAGCACCATTAAGCTTCATCCTGCGAACGTCTGCCCTTACAAAGCTTAAGCCCTGCACTTAAGATGTATATATAGCTTCTGATATGTCTAACGAATTGATGGTATGTCTTCTGTGTATATTGTATAAATAGACGTATGAAATTTAATAGAATGTTTAAATAATATTGTAAATTGATGAAAATATTAATTAAAGGTTATTATATTTTTCTCTTTTATCACAATAAACCAAATTTATTGTTTTATATAATAGTTTAATTTTAGTTGATTAAAAAAGCTGTCGCGTGAAGTTAACACGTATAATTTTATGAACTTTCAATACAAAATAATTGTGAAGCTTATCATCAAATGTTATTTTTTATTTATAATAAACAATAAGCAAAGGTCTGATACAGAATATAAACATGTTAATCCAATCGTTTGTTAAATAAATTAATATTGATAATATTAAGTAACGACGTATTTAGTAACATTAAATTTGTAAATTTTTAAAGAACAAAAATCAACCATTAAATATAAGTGTTTAAATGCAAATCAGACTTGCCCCTGAGGCTTCTTTTATTTTCGAATGTACTTTATATACCTAAAAAAGTTGACGAACATAAATTTGCGTGCATATATATCATTTTGAATGAAATGAACTACAAATATAACTTTGTAATAATTTTTTCTATGAAATACCAATCATTTTTTCCCCCTCGTATTTTTTCCTTTATTTGTATTGTAAGTTCTGACATTCACTAGAAGTACACTATTTTAATTACGTGACGAATTTCATAAAAAATGTATCAAAATTGAAGCATAAATCTTTTTGATTGAGAGATTCAATTGTCTTGACTTAGAAACTAGATTTTTTCTGATCTTGACATACTTGACATAAACATGAATATTTGTTATAAATTTCAAACTGTTACCTCCTTTAAATCTCAAGATAAATGGTTTTGACAGACGGGCAGACGAGCAACAAAGTGATCCTATAAGGGTTTTTAATTCGTTTGTTACTATTTCAAGTACGGAATCTTAACAAAGGCTTAAGTCGAGAGATTAAGTTACAAATTAACTTAGATCCTTTATCTGAAAGTTAACGTTAATCTATTTCTTGAATGCAGATAAATTAAGCAAAATCCCTCGATCCTCTTCTTGATAAAACCCTCATATTGAATGTTGTATTAGGTAGTGTATAATTACTTTCTTTTGTTAATAAATAAATATATATTTTTTTACCTACTTTACTTTTTTTTTCTTGCTCTTGCTTTTCCGCATATAGCAGGGTAGGCAAAGGAAACCTAAGGACTCCGTCCCTCCACTTTCCGCCGAATTCTGTATTATAATACATAATAGTTTGTTTCTCCGATCGAGAATCGAATCCACATTCGTCGCGCTACGAGTTCTAAAATCAGGTTCCCTCTGCCTATCCCGCTAAATGAGGGATACAGCGTGAACCTGAAAGAAATGTTTTGTATACATACATTATGTACACACGATACATAAGCCAGTCCACTGAAGGGTTCTCGGTGTTTGCCTTTCTAAGCACTTCAAAAGGCCTGTTGACCTAGAATTCTACAACTTGCCGCCTAATTGCGGTATTGTTTCTTATCTTGACGTTGCGTGAAATTATAAATTTAGAGCGTAATTGAGGCTATAAGCAAAAAAGTATTTGAAGTTAAAAAGTTCTTCTTTTGTAGGCTTATTAGTTTTTTATTTAAGATTTACTTTAAATTTAAAAGGCTATTCTTTTTTTAGAGTTCCGTATACAAAAGGTAAAAATGGACTTCATGTAGGTTCGCTTTGTTGTCGGTTTGACCGTCAATAGACGGTAAATGGTATTAATAAATACCATTTATCTCGAGATTCCGTGGATGTATCAATTTGAAATTAATATTAAATCTGTAGGTCCTTTGAAATGAAGAACATATGAAGCTTCTAAGTCAACGCAATTAAAAGATATGTTCGCTTATGCGTGGACCGTGGACCCGTGGACCTACAATATGAAATTTAACAGGAAGTAGCCTTGCAAACCTGCTGCCTTTAGCAAATGCGCGGCATATCAGATCTGGGCTGATGCACTGATTACTAAGGATCCGAAGGTGAAAGCCTTAAAAAAGAAGTATAACTGAGGCTCTAGGTACTTAGAGAGGCAAATTTCCAGAGCAACGTCCTGTACTCATGAGTTTTTGGCCCTCACAAAGGCTGCACTTGGCAACTTTAGCCAGCTTTGCCTCGAACCCCACCACAGTACTCGGTTATACACTATGGATAACTTATAATAATAACCTTTTAGGCTGCTGAATAAGGTTGTATTTAATTATAATTTAAATAAATATAAGTGCTATTTTAAATCATCATAAAATAAAAACTGCGTTTACATAAACAATATCAGCTTTATACAGTTATCAAATTTCACTAGATTTGCTAAGCAAAATATTCAAAGTCAAAATGTATAAGCTTAAGTTTTTTTTTCTATAGAGACACACATATTCTATTATACAACAAAATGGATTTGGCAAATGAACAAATACATATATCGGAAAAACCGAAACGGTTATCTGATATTTCAACTTCTATTGGATGAAGGAGATACAATTACGTTATGTAATATTTCACTCGACACAAAAGTTGTGATGTTTTCAAAGCATCGTCACGAATAGTGGTAAAATATATATTATATAATATTATAATAAATTATTTTTTCTATGAAATTCTACACTTATATTTATTTTATATCATAAACATTACAATATATAGTAATATTCGTTTGAATCATATACCACGCATAAATAATACTCACAGTAATATCTAGGTATAAAATTTACAATACTTTGTTAGAGATGATGTTGTTATACTGTTAGGAGAAAAATCGTCATAGTTTTGCGGTCACTTTTATTATATCTAATAAAGGTTTCTATATAAAATAAGAAAACACAGTATCTTTAATAAAGGTTATTGTTGCAATAATATGATTTTTATGTATTAATAATTGATTCTATTAAACTTATGTCATGAGAAATTGCTATATTCAGTTACTATAACTCTACAATTTCCCTATTAAATAAATAGAATACAGTTCAAACTGTATTTTCTTCACAGATTTATATAATATAAAAACGTATTCATCCCAAATTAAAATAATGTCACTAAACCATTCTCAACTTATCTCCATTGCAAATATCTGGAATATATTTCAGACTTTTAAATTGCTCCAATGCAGATGGCTTATGTACAAATCCTAGAATTTATTTTCAAACAATAGTTCGTAAAATTTGTTATTGTTCAAAATATATACTGTACATGTTGAATATATTATTTTTTTGTTTTGTCATGCGTTCAACATATTAAACATTAAGATTTATTTTATTTTATTTAATCACATATATTTAAGTGTTTTTAAATATATTGCATATAATAATATGCAGTTCCCTACAAATATATAGACATTACGTTTTTTTTAAACGTAAATGGGGGAACCGAGCGTCTTAACACTATGTTCCCTATGCCTACCCTATTGTGTGTGGGATACAGCGTGAAGCTACACGTATTTCGGACACTTTTGTAACTAATAGCAAACCAGCATGATGGACTAACGAG
Source organism: Heliconius aoede (assembly GCA_037355905.1). NCBI lineage: Eukaryota > Metazoa > Arthropoda > Insecta > Lepidoptera > Nymphalidae > Heliconius > Heliconius aoede. The sequence continues at coordinate 1,353,173 of JBAIZZ010000064.1, read as the reverse complement.
TCCTTATAAATCTTAATAAATTCATACAGTAAGAGTCTTAATAAATTCAAGCTTGTCGTGACTATCATTTTCTTTTTTATGGCTGTATTTTAGTGTTTTTATGTTCAAATAAGTTATAAATCAGACAAAAGGCGACATTTATATAGTAATTTATTTGAGCATTGGCTCAGACAGAGAGTGAAAAACAATGGGTCACTCTGCTCACCTGTAGTGTACCTAAAGGTACATAAATTATGTTTTATTATAGAATTAATATTATAACTATTACAAAATACTTTAAATGAATAAATTTAATGAATTTATCAATGCTTGTCGAGCCATTATTTTTTATCCGGCACATAAATATACTAATTAGATCTTTTGTGGGATTTAAATTCGTAAATTTTCAGTTGACATTCGGAGGGCTCGCTACACGGAGATCTCTAAGAGTCCTCACTATTAACAGATTGCAAAGCATGTGACACATAAGATCGGATTTACCTCTATAAGCATAGAGAGATATTATTACTTACTAGAAACAATGGGAAATATTGTAAACTATACATATATCACATATGGAACTTGGATAATACTGCTAAGAAGGATAAGACAACGCGTAAGCCTACTTGATTAGTTTGCTTGAGACGACAGACGGACGGGTTTATTTGATGGCATCTACAAATTTAGATTATTACGTTAAAAAAAATTATTTATTTATATATTATTTTTTTAACTTCATGTTTTTTATATGGAAAAGCCAAGGCAAATGAGCGTTCGGGACGCCTGATGGTAAGTGATCACCGCCGCCCACGACCCCGTGCAACACCAAAGGAGATACAGGTGTGTTGCGGCCTTTTAAGATGCAGATAGACGCGCTTTTTGAAAGTACCCAGGTTGTATCGACCTGGAAACACTGCCGCGGGTAGGCCATTCCAGGGTTCCATGGCCCATACAAGGAAGAATGCTACAGCGAGGAGACTTCGCTCGAACCCTCAATCATCACGTTCACAGTGATATCATATCATAACCTGCCTTACTATTTTCGATATTATTTATGTAACTAAAATACCGCGACTATCAAAAACTTAAACGTTCAAAACTTATCTCGTTACCTGGCTCGGACGAGCTTGAGCTAAATTCAAATTAAGATATCACTTAGGTAGCAGTTAGTCTCGCAATTTACAACACGTTCTACAATTTACGGACGGCGGACGCCAGATTGGTACGTTTATAGCACGTGTACAAATTAGATGTAAGGCTGTAATTACTCTACCACCCCCAAGTCTACGAGGTCTCCAATACTGTCTATATAACATGAAGTTACTTAGATGGTATCGCTAAAACTTTATGACCGTGTTATTCTAAGCAGTAATTTCAAGTATCTTTATTAACAAATGTTACAAAATATATAGAATAAACATGAAAATATTGCATGATTACTTGTTGTTGGTCTTGTATGCAAGTAAATTAATATTTACCACTGTTATAAAATCTGAATATTTCTGTAGAAATAGATTTTTAACGTTACTGTTCATCTAAATTAATACCTATATAAAATACAGAGGTTCCTGAGTGTACCTGAAAAAAAAAGATATATAATATGAAATAAGATAATAGCTATAAAAACACATTTTTATGTGACAATTAGACTGTACGTATCAATAGTTTGTACTCGTATATTCTCGTATGGAAAAAACGACAAAACAAGAAAATATATTATTCTTAATCGCAGAGGGACATTAGTATATTATTGAAGCTTAATAATATTAGTATATTAAAGCTTCACGCTGTATCCAGCGCATGGCAGTTTACGATTAATAATCACATATTTTCTTGATGTGTCATTAATAGAAATTAACGGCAACCGTCGTCGTTGCAATAGAATAATATCGCCGATAGAAAGAGAATAATACACAATAAAATTTCCTATACGATAGAAAAATTCAATTATATATTTATCAAACACAAGATCCTCAAAAAACATGAAATATGTTGAAGCGTATTTTGAATCCACTTATAAAGGGTCGTCCACGTACGATATTTCCAATGTGGAAAAATAATATAAAGAAGATTTACGGATGTTAAGTTCGGTAGAATAACCGGATCAGATCGATAGATAGAGAAGACTTAAATACTCTCTAATATACATATTTGTTAAAAAAAAATTGAGAAAATTTCTATATCGTGGGATTCGAATAACAAAAACAGTAGCCAAACCGACCAGAGCAGATCCGGAAACCGGGCTTAAGTCTCACAGATGCTATCATCAATTCATTGTCATGATTTAAGTAAATATCTAAATAATTTTACACTAGTTAAGATTATAATATTTTATATAATAGTATGGTAGCTTAATATATAAATTTATAAAAATATATTATTTCTTTTACATCATAGAATAAACAAATTAAAAAAATCATCATAATAACATACAACCACAAAGTTGAGAGAAAATTCACGCAAAAATTACGAGAATGTCTTTACAATGATGTAACGCTTTTTACTATCGACAATCTTTTATCGCTTCTACTACATATTATAATACTACTATTAACTTGACTTTCGATGTGTATTACCCTTCGTCGGCCAGCTTGTGAAAGTTCTGTCCAAACAATTTGAAAGTTAACCAACGTGTCCTGTATCACACTCGGAGCCCCCATACTCTATTTCCTACTAAAGGAAGAATCTGCGTAATATATATAAATAATATATAATTTTGTACGTTATAGAATATATATAAATGTGCCTTACAAATATCAATATGGCCTGGCCTTAATAATAATGGAGAGTGGAGTGTCCCGTGTGTCTACCTTGCTGTTAATCAAAATACAGACACACACACATGCACAAGCGCACACAAGCGCACACACGCGCACACACGCACGCACACACACAACACAGCCACATGCACACACACACACGCATATATATAAACACGCACACATCGCGTACATTTTATTATAATTTCTCCATCATTTGGCACATTTTGAACAATGGCTTTTTTTAGATAGAACCTAACAGTGTAATTAGAGCCAGGTCATTTCGGGGCCAAATTAGGTCGGCGAGGTATTGTGACCCACTTACTATCTAAGGCAAACTGTTACTCTAAACTAAATTATATAACACAATATTAATTTAATTTTTGGTATATTCATTGTAAAATACATTAAAATATGTCTTAACATATACTAATGAAATTGAGGCTAGTAGTGGTGGAAGGGCACAAGCGTGGGACTGTAAGCGCAACAGGTTGTGGGTTCGATTCCCACTCGAGGAAATGAAATATTAAATATTTCCATTTTTTCGCTCCGGTGTCGAGGCAAATCGCGGCATTGAGTTTGCTAATCGATTCGCATATTGCCAGAATTCAGCGGAAAGTGGGACGCAAAGTAAACAGACAGAAAAGTGGGACATCTACGAAACCCTGAGAATATTGATATTAAATATATATTACTATATCTTCACCGAAGATTCGGCGGAAAGTGGGGGGTATTAACGTTAACTTAACACTCACGCTTTATGCGAGATACATCGTAAGGCTGTATAGATTACTAGTTATAATGGTACAAAGTAATAAAATACTTTCTTTATAAATATATAGAAAAATATTCAAAAGAAAACACGAGTTTAACGAGTAGTTTTATTTATACATCAGACTTATAAAAACATATTAGATTATTATAAAAATCTCCAATAGAGTCTCGAAATATTTTTCTTGTCCAAATATAATATATTTTTATATATTATTTATATATATCTTTATCTAATTACAATTAGAAGACATTGAGTTTCATAAATTCGACGGCAGATGGGGAACGAAAACCCAAGTACCTAATAAAGTAATAATATAAATAATAAATAATAAAATCCAGACATCTCTTCGTAAGAAACAGCATAATCTTTCTGTTTTATATTTATCTGCAGAAAATAAAATTCTAAAGTAATCTTCAATATTTTTCTTATATTATAGGCATGCATTTATTATACACTTGGGCGGCGTGGCTCGTCATACGGGTCACTTGACGGCATATTAGTTAGGAAATTATTAGCCTTTTAACTTGATTGGTTTGACATTTTTAAATACGAGTAAGCGTAGATATAAAATAAGTATAAGAATATATTTAGCTTTATGGTATTTTCTTTATAGTATATGTGATAGAAGAATATGTACCTGCTACTGTAGTGTTCTTCGGAGAGAAAATAGACAAAAGAACTTGTCACATTTTCTGCCTTATACGCCGTTTATCAGTTGAGTAACCGACTCCAATATTTAATCCCGCAATTCATGTCCCAATTCCATTATTAAAATATTAACCTTGCAAAATATATAAATATATTTAATTATTTATCGCTTAAATTTTGTATTCATATAATATATTTTAAATGAAATCTTACAAAGGAAAAAAATACTTTTAGTAAGATAATTAATACTAAGCCACTATGAATAAGTTCTAAAACAAATTCTGAGAAACGTTTCAGAATTTGCATTTTTATAAGTAATTATATTGAGGAATTTCGATCACAACATAATATCTTAATGTATATTATTTTAGATTTGTATTTGCCTTTGAGTTAGATTATTTCTGCCTTTATTCCCATCTAATATTTTTAACTTTGAGTATTAATTGTCATTTGCGAATTTGGGTTATTGCAAATGGACAGCGCGACAGGTTGTAGGTTCAATTCCGACTTGAAGGAATAAAATTCATCAGGAAACCTCTGATAACGACGCATACCATGTTGAGTTCCGCCATGCATCAACCCGCCGCTGATATGCCTATAAAAAATACATACATTTATATAGAGAAAAAACGCAAAAATAAGAAGATTCACTAAGAACCTGCCTGCCAAGATATAAGAGATTCCACGGAGAATATATGAATGCAGAATTCAATAAAACCAACGTCTGTACTTATATTACAACAATCCCGGAAGCGTGACACAAATACGCACCTATTAAATTACTTGGAGCTTTCCTTCTGACACGTGCGCTCATCCTTTAATAATTACTATAAGTAACTACTCTCGAACATTGTTTGAGGATATTCTATTATATTCGTCTTTTGAATATTCTTGCAATTTATGTTCCTTTTCTTCATAACGTTGAGTGGGTGTGTAGTTTTTTTTAATTTACTATCCTGTACATAACAGGGTAGGCAAAGGAAACCTAGTGTTCTGACACTGCGTTTTCAATTTTCCACGGAGTTCTGGGAGTACTGCGTGTTGAGTGATGGAACTCAACTTGACCCCAGGGCAAAGATGATATTAATATGAAATATTTCATTTCCTCGAGTGGAAATCGAACTCATAATCTGTGGCGTAATTTTAGGAATGTGACTGTTACACACTGCTGTGCCGCTGCGTCACGAATGGCCTGTATATGTATTTGTGGCATGTAATAATAGCATACCATAAATAAATATATAATAACAACGCCATACTTTTATGATTATTAATACTGAAAGAATATAAAAGTGAAATTTTATTACCTTGCGAAGATGTGTTCTAATTTTGGTCAAAAAGTTTTATAAAACTAAATGGACAATTTCGTTTACGTTTATTTTATGACAATTTGATGTACAAACTGAAAATCAGACAAAATTTGAAAAATCTGAAATTCTGAAAATTTTATTTTAAATCGTCGATTCGTTTTTCATTCATGTTTTACTGTCTTAATTTTTTATTTCTTATTCAATATTTAATGTACGTTTGTACAGTAAATATTCTTACACGGTACGTTTTCAAATTAGTGCAGATAATTGTCGTTATATTCATCTTTATTAAGCATAAATAAATAACATAAATATAAACTACTGTGTACTACTTGTCGTTTACATCATTATGAAAGATGACAAAGTTTTTAAATTGTATATAACTTTTTGTTGCATAAAACAATGTAAAGCTGGAACTTATTTCAATTTGAGCGCTCCAGAGATGACACAAAAACTAAGAAATCTTATTTTATAGACAAAGTTCGACAAAGTCGGGAACTGACTTCGGAGTCAAGCGAAAACAGAGAAGCGGATTTTTTAATTATAAACCGCCAAGTGAAGCTTTTCGCATCTTCATACATAAAACAATGTAATGTTTCTACCTTCATATTCATATTTTACGATAGAGGGAATATAGTGTTAAGATAGTCCGTTTCCCGCTCTTTGCGGGTAATGGAGTGATTGGACCGAATAATTGTAGCAGACTGCGATGAGCGACGAAGCACAACGCCGAGTTGAGAGTGAGCTTTATCATATTATCAGAGCTTAAAAGTGAAAATAATATATACTTCCGCTTAAAAATCGAATTCCTAACCATTGTATCTACATAACAATTGTCTAAAAATCCATTTTGAGAAACAAAACACTTAATTTTTTGAACTATTAATTATTCTATTCATAAAATGTATAGATAGATGCACATTCTATGAAAAATATACCATATATCATAATAAAAATGTATAGAAAAGGATATTAATAATGAAAAAGATACATCGTTTTTATCTAATAAAATTTCCAATAGATATCGAAAGAACATCTTTCGCTCGCAGGCACTATAAATAAACACACGGATTACTATTAAAATACTTTCATGTTTTTATTTGTCTCATTTTTCATTAGGACTTCCAACGATTTAAATTATAATTATTTTTTACTTTAAGAGGCACTTTTATATTAAAATTTACAGCTATTTGTAGCTTACATCAACAAAGGAATTATACTAAAATATTTGACATGACAAATAGTATTACCCTGAGATCTCTCATGCCACAGCTACGGCTATCCCACTAGCATTATAAATGATCGTCTCTGATGACATCGTTTACGAGAATGTAAGTAACTTGTCAGGTCGTTCGTGTAATTTGTCAGTGTTATTATTTATTATCATGCCTTATGTATCGAGGTGATAATCATTGAGGTAACTTTTAATCTTTTAGTAGAATTTGACGAAAATATTTGAAAATATACCTATACAAATTAACTGAGGCAAGTCGTGGCGCAGGTGGTAAGTGCGACTGGTTGTCAGTTCGATTCCCACTTGATATAATGAAGTATTTATTTAAATTTATATTTTAAATTTTTCGCTCTGGTGTGGATGCAAAATGCCGCATTGAGTTCCTCCACTCAACAAGCAATGCCCCCAGAATTCGGTGGCAAGTGAGAAACTGAGTGTTTTAACTCTAGGTTCCCTCTGGGTACCTGCGGTGGTATAACCGAGAGACGGCGTGAAACTAAAAAAAAAAAAGAAATATAGTTATTATGTTACTACACCGCAGCTTATATTTAAAGTGTGAAAATTACACATTGATGCACAAAGAAAAGTGAGTGTTAGAAAAATCGATAAACAATTAGTTAGTAGAGCAGGTCAGCATGATGGATCGTCACGAAGTAGAAGCCTCTTAAGCTTGCACGTCTTTTAATTTCAAAAAGCAATTTTCTTTTTCTTATCTTAATATGTTCACATACTAGCTACCCGCTTGCGGCTTCCCCTGCCTGAATTATACAATTTCTTTTTTTATTAAACATTTTTTAAGCATATTTTTCTTATTATTGTTTTTTTTTTGCTTCATTCTGTATCCCGCATACACCAGTGAGCAGAGGGCGGCTAGACACATAGTGTTAAAGCACTCCGTTCTTATTTTGGCACATAATTTTAAAATTATATATATCATAAATACATTTCCGATACATCGCTGTCCTCAATTCCGCACGCTTGTTGCTCTAACTGATACGTCGGTATTGCTATAAAATGTATCGTTCACAAACTAGGTCAACTCTGTTTAGCCTCGCACGCGCTGCGCCGCCGATTTATCATGCTGATATTTAATTATAATATATTTTCGTCAATTATTTTATTATTAAATTTTCAGATAAATATGCATTTTCTATATATTGATTTTTATCAAAAATTTTATAAAATATAGTAAAATTTACTTAACAAACTAGCAAACTACTGGTGTGATTGAAAGTAAAATATGTCGTTATTGCTTTGTTTGTTATATATACCTAAGTATTGGTCTCAAGGTGGTCTCCTAAAAACAATCCAAAAGTAAAAAATAAATATTCAAAATATTCATATATGACTAAAATGTAAATGTCAAGATTAACAATAGAGGCCAGTCGTGTCGCATTTGTGTTTTAACATTAGTTTCCCTCTGCCTGCCTCTGCATGCGGGATAAAGCGTGAAGCTGATAAAAAAAACCCTACTTAATTAAAATAAAAGTACATAAAACATATTATTCAATACACTGAATGGAAGGAACAAAATTCGTAGTTACCTTAGACACTTCAAATATTTGACTATTAAGAACAGCGATTCAAAGCGCTTAGAGTGAGGTCTTTCACAAATAATGTTCTTAAATATTCAATAATATTACTATAAAGCAAAACTTAGTAGTATCTTTCAATTGAGACGGTTCACTGTAAGTGCGACGATTTTTGGTTCGATTCCCACTTGGGGGAATGCGTTATTTTTAATTTCCCAGCTTCGTGTTGTAACAAGACAAAGCGTGGTAAGTATAAGCTGGGAAATGATATTATTTTATTTGTCCGAGTGGAAATCGAACGCCAAACCGTCGGTATACAGTAATTTGGCTGTTCAATCATGACAGCTTGTATATCTATTTAATTCAAATGATTTTGGTAATTTAGATAAATTACATTTATTTATATTTCAAATAATTATCTTATTTTATCCTATATTCTAATTATACTAATCACCGTCTAAAATAACAAAAATATACAAGATAAAAATGCATAAAGGTGTAAAATTAATGACGTCATAGCTTCCGGGTCACCGGCCACCCCTCAGCCGGGGCGTGAGTAATGGCCGGCCAGTATGGCGTCACACTTTAAAAATGTCCTGTGAACATCGGACGATATTTTAGTTACTATGAGTTTTCCGTTTTCTTCAAAGTTTTCTAGCATTTATTTCATCTATGTTAATTTTGTTCAATGCCATATCTCAGGAACTTGAACTAGCAGAGCTCAAATTCATATATTATTTTTATGTTAGATAGTCCATTCAAAACTTTTCAAAGTCAGATTCACTAAAATGTATTGCGTTATGATACGTAAGTTGAATTACAAATACAATCTTATCGATCGAGACCAGCCACGGCGTGTGGGCACAAGCGTGTGACTGTAAGCCCAACAGGCTGTGGGTTCGATTCCCACTCGATGAAATGAAATATATAATATGTTGATTTCTTTGCTCTGGTGTCAAGGCAAAAGCGTAACGTTGAATTCCGCCACTCAACACGCATTGTCACCGGTACTCGGTGAAAATTGGGGAATGGAGAACTGCACACTAGATTCCCTGCCTACCCTGCTACGTTTGGGATACAGCGTGAAACTGATTATTACACTTATGAATCTAGAATGACAGTGCTGCTCCAAATCGCCTCCAAGGGAATTATTCTCAACTTAATTGAAGAATACGGAGGAATACGGAGAAGACTTAAGGCCGTCATGGCGCAGTGGGACAACTGTGTGACTGTAACGCAGCGGTTGTAGGTTCGATACCCACTCGAGGAAAGTGCAATATTTTTTTTGTACACCAAGTGAAATATTTATTTACGTTTATATTTCCATTTATTTGCTCTTTTGTCGAGGTATAGCGTTGAGTTCGGCCACTCAACACGCAATGACTCCAGAATTCGGCAGAAACAGAAGCCTCTGCCTACCTTGCTATGTGCGAGAAAGAGACATCCACATGACGAAAACATAAACACAAAAAAGTACTGACCATTTTGATCTCATTTCTATTTATTATTCTCTCATTTCTACGACAATTCGCGAACGACTTTACTAAGTATTTACATAACATTAGCTTTTAGGGAACTTACCGAACTTCTCAAAGGAACAGCTCCAACAGCATGCATTAAGCCAATTTAAATGCTTTACAAACGATTGTCAATAAATTTACGTAACAATATTAAGAGAGCTAAGAAGTATTTACATTATATTTAAAATTATTATAATCTGACTAAGATATTGTGGTTAGACCACGTGTGACTATCAATGTAATGGATACAGGTTCGCTTCCTTCTAAAGTATTGCTAAAATACGATATATTATTAGTAATATTCTTTCTATATTTGTGTTAAGAAACAAGAGAAAACCCAGATTTACTGCCTACCTACACGAAATGTTAACTTAAAGAATCGAACCTACAAAAAAAATATTCCGTTTTCCACTCTCTGAATCATGTATTTAATATATAGCCAGATTCAAATGACACATTACGTATATGGGTCAGAGAAAAGAAAATGTAATATTATTTTTCCGTGTTCTATTTTTCAAGCTTTTTCCATTTTCTATAAGGACAACCAACTTAATAATTTTAATTTACAGCTTCATGCTTTATCTCGCCTTATCAAATACTAGAGCTCGCAAAACTAAAGTAATGTTAACAATTATTAACTTTATGGTTAATCAAACCAGTTAGCACTTTTACAGCCAGAATCTATTTTCTTACTTTTCACGTCTTCTCCGCTTTGTGGATAGCAGGGAAGACGTAGGGAATCTAGTGTATTGTTTCGAGACATTCAATTTTCATAATTAAAAGTGGAGTAACTTAACGCTGTGTTTTATCTGCCATAGACGAGAAGTGAAAATGATTTAAAATATAATCATTACCTCTAATAGAACCATCATGCTTGCAATCAGACTCAACAGATACACCATAATTGCCTTTGAAAAACATTATTTACATAGAAAACAATTTTCAAATACCATTTCGATATTTTTCTAATTTCGATTCATCCATACAATTCGCCGTCATTCTAACATAAAGATGTTATTGAGTAGACAGACGATTAGAAAGGGGCTTTTATCGTAATATTACTTGTTATTTTCAGAAAAATAAACAAGTATAAAATACATATATGTTTTCTAAAATGAATAGAAAATTATTTTCTTATGGATTTACATTTGAATGTATCTCATGTGCCGAAGTATTGTATCCTATTTCATCTTTCTAATTAAAAAAATTTCAAAAACATAGTGTAATAAACAGAAAGGAAAAAACAATCTAATCAAATCAGTTTTGTTTATTAAAACTAACTCCCTACACTGAAAATATTTTCATACATATAATAAAATATATTTACGAAAATATTGAAAAAAAAAAACTGAGCTTCACGCTGTATCAGAGCAGAGGCAGAGGGAAATTAGTTGTAAAACTCTCTGTTCCCCACTTTCTGCCGAATTCTGGAAGCATTTCGAGTTAGGTGGCAGAACTCAACGCCACGCTTTATCTCGACTATAGAGCGAAGAAATGGAAATATAAACGTAAATAAATAATTTCACTTCTTCAAGTGGGGATCGAACCCACAACCGTCGCTTTATAGTCACACCCTTGTGCCGCTGCGGCAGCCTCAATATTTAAATTTAAAGGCTTAGACGGCGAAAATAATTAAATATTCGTAAGTTCAAGGGGGCGAAGCCGCCCGAGTCAGCTAGTTAATAAGTAATATATGAAGAATAATAATAAGGTAAATAACTTATACTTCATTAATTTTATTGTGAAAATACCAATCTTATTAAGAAAAAAGTCGAACCCAAAAACAATTTCAATCGAAATTCATATTCATTTATGTAAATTAGAAGTCTTATAGAGATAAGGTTACAGGTATCAGAGAAATTGAGATCGGAGCCATTTACTTTTAATAAGACGATACCAATAATTTGAGACTTCATATGAAATAAGTTACATTTAAGTTTATTGCATTCTGAAAATGGCTTTAACTCTATGAACACTTTTAAAATTCTCAAGGTCAAAATGAATTTACAATGTTTATTGTGACGAGTAAGCGAAAATAGTAAAAATGACTGAATATTATAGCAACCATTTTTTTTTTTTTTAATCATCTCAAATTTAGCTCTACTTTGGCAAAGTGCGGCGTTGTGTTCTGCCATTGATCACTTGAAGTTATCACTTAAAAATATATATTTTTGATGAAGAATTGTTCTAAAAAGAATTCAGCCTTTAAGTTGGCGTTTAATAGAAAGTCCAGAATTTTAACACAACTTTCGCTAATTGCAGGTACTATATAAAGGTTTCTTTATATCATCATATAATTTAAAATTTTAAAATATTTAGAATTTTTTTTTTTTTATGGGACAAGGCAAACGAGCGTTCGGGTCACCTGATGGTAAGTGATCACCGCCGCCCACGACCCCATGCAACACCAGAGGAGTCACAGGTGCGTTGCCAGCCTTTAGGGTGGAGATGAAGGGCACCGGGGCTCGGCATTACCTAATGCGAAACGCAGTGGCAAGGGCCACTACTTCACGCCGGTTTTAAATGCCGGGGGTGGTATTAAATCCGGTCGAGTCTGCCCATGCGTGTTGCCATTGCTGGCGACGTGACTCTACCACACGTACTTTAGTCGCCTCTTACGACACCGACAGTACCAGGGTGATCCTATTCTAAGCCGGGACCACACGGCTAAAATTTCAACAATATATAGAAATATTGTTGAAATTTCGACTATTATTTACCTTCTAAATCTTGAATTACTTATTTTTTTATCATATATAATAAAATAAATGTAATGTTTAATATGTAAAGAAACCGATCAGCAAAATAATTATTATAGATACATGTTCGACCTGAATACTTTTTCATGAGTATTTAGATTTAACGCAAAAGTTAATTTTCATTGTAAATGTAATACTTTTGAATTACGTAAGCGAAATCCGAGTAATTGATTGTTCGTGAGCTTTTAGCCATCGGCAGCTTTTTTAATTCAAAAAGCGGATTATAAAGTTCGGTTCATTTTATTATATTATATTTTATCATGTTATAAACCTGTAGGTAAATGCACAATACTTATTGTCTTTTTTTTTTTAAATATCAGCTTCACGCTGTGTATCTCACATATAGTACAAGTAAGTATTATAGTACGAGTAAGTATTATCGGTACGTAAAGGGAATCTAGTGTTAAGACACTCCGTTCCCCACTTTCCGCCGATTTTTTCTTGAAAAAAAAAAACAAGAATGCAAAATTTGGCTAACGATTTTATAGATCTACACTGCACCCGTATATCGGATTGAAGAGATAGAAAACGTAGTGAAATAAATCTGCTCTTTGTTTTTACACGACTTGCTCATAAGTTTTTTGTGTATTATTTAGATGGACCTTAATTCTAAGGATTTGTTCTGGAAGAAATAAAAAAAAATATTCCTTTCAGTATTCCTCGAACTCGTATCACCTAGCGCCACGAAAGCTCTAAATATTTCCAGTATTATATTATAAGCTTAAAATGTACTTTAAGTTTCATTTCACATTGATATTATGAGACAAAGGTGTCCCAGAATACAACTTCGATATATCTTCATCATCTTTCATATAATTGTGGGCGACTCGACGTCACATATTGCACGGAGATGATTGTACTAAATTTAACGCAAACCCTCGCTAATAGTTATAGCAGAAATGAGAAAGTTTACAACAATTCAGACTAATTTATTAGAGTGTTCAAACTGAGTTGCCTACAAACCTGAGTGGGATACCTCGTTTAAAGTTTTAATGATGAGGCCAGTGGTGGCGCAGTAGCACAAGTGTATGACTGTAGACGCAATTGGTAGTATATTCAATCTCTACTCGAGAAAATGGAATATAATGGAGGAAGAGCGGCGCGGCGTTGAAATATATATATATATAATTTGTAGTAGAAGCAAATGGAACTATTAACGGCGAGTCTTGACACTAGATAGTTTCTGTTTGCTATGCTATGAGGGAAAATATGTGAAGCAAAAATAGCTTTATAGTATTAACTAGTATTTTCTTTTACCATTTTCCTATAAATATTTTTCCATTTTTCTATTTTTATTTTCGATAAGAAAATCCCTTTTTTAAAATATCGAACATAGTGTTGGAAGAATATGAGATTTAGAATCTTATTATGATAGATACCCAACCCATATCAAATCACGAAAATGGTTTCATGTTGAGAAAGTACAAGGAGTATCTCTCAAGACGGACTTGGGCAGAATTTCTAATAAATAATAGAGTTCTTTAAAGAATATACAGTTCGGTTCAAAGCTTTGAACTTATTCTTGACATATTTTTAAAGGAAAATATATAGTTGAGTTTGAGTGTTGTTCTATACTTTTATATATATATTATCTATCTTATTTCAAATATTAAAAATGTTTTTTATTTACTAAATAAAAAATGAACAAAAGATGCTCTGACCTAATGGTTTTTTGAATTTTACTGATTATATCGTATGTATGTAACGCGAAGGTTATGGATTCGACCCCCACTCGAAGAATTGAAATATTTATCTACGTTTATATTTCCATTTCTTTTCCCTGGTGCCGAGGCGAAACGCGGCGCTGAGTTCTGCCACTCAACATACAACGCCTCCAAAATTTCGAATTCAGCCTCACGGCTTTTATATCATACATTTTTAACATATTTGCCGTTAATTATATTTTTGGTGCCAAATTTTAACATTAAGCGTGTAGTGGTTATTAATGAGTGGTTATTATGTATATTTATGATAACTACCACCCGCTATACGCTAAAGACCGCGCAAAGTGGAATAGGTTGAGTAGAAAATCAGACCCTGGCGACAGCTGGCATGAAGGAAGAAAATGAATTTATTTTATTTATGACACGTTAAACCAGTCCAAACAGATTAAGGGAATGAAAAACTTCGTAGTATTTATATTCTGTTATATATTTTTTAATATATTTCTAAAGCAAAGGGAATCCGGGTGCTAATGCCCCTAATTTCTTGAGGCATTGCATGATGAATGGCAGAACTCATAATATATGCTTACCAGAGCAAAGAAATGAAATTACATTATTTTATTTCCACACGTGGGAATCGAACCTACAACCTGTTGCATTTACAGCCACATTCTGATGCCGTTGCGTGATGACATGCCTTGATCAAAAAAAAATAAAAGACATTTTAAAATCACTATTTAAAAGTAATCCATACTTTCATCTAATGCATTATTTATTCATCTGTCATATTATAGCTAAATTCACTCATTCATGTAGTTAGTTTGCTCAAACAAAGGGAATATTTATTTGGTAGAGCTACGATTGCGGTACATATTCAAATATGTACAATAAAATTAGAAAGACAAACTCCGAATGAATATTTTTGTACATTTCACGAAACGACAGACATTTTGTACTCAAAAGTTCGAAATACATATTCATAATGGAGAGAATTTACGCTTGTTATCCTGTATTTGTATGTACATATGTTGCATATGAGGCATTAAATTGTGTTATTTTTGGTTAAAATAATTTTTTTATTCAATCATACAATGAAAATAAAAATAAACCCATTAAAAGATCGTTGCGTCCTGATTTTAACGGAATTGTCCCAATTGTTTATATTAAATGTCCTGAATAGTGAACTTTCTCATGGTGTGAAATATATTATAAGTTGACCGTCAACCACGTCAACTAAACAAATAGCACATATCACTCACCAAGCACTGAGCCATGTAAAGAGTGGATAGAGAAGCTGAAAAGCTGTGAATTAGAGTGGGAGAATAAGAACCTGCCACTGCTGCCCAGTAGTTTACTCTTCCATAAGAAATTAGCACTTAAAATACTTATAAGTATTTATATACCATTTCTATTTTAATTAACAATTATTTCTATACATAAAGCGTACGTACGCACATCAAACGTGCTATGGCATATGTCAAATTCATCACGATCATAATTATAACTTTAAACGAGTTATACCTCTCAGGTTTGAAGGCAACACAGTTTCAACACTCTAATATACGAGTCCCCTGTATTGTCATAAACTTTGTGATTTCTGTTAGCGAGAGTTTGCGTTAAATTTGATACAATTATCTCCGTGCAATATCTGACGTCGAGTCACCCACAATTATATGAAAGATGATGAAGATATATCGAAGTAGTAATCGCCGCCTTGCAATAGCAATATAGAATGAAAACTTTAAATACTTTTTAAGTTTATCATATAATACTGGCAATATTTTTGTCGTGACACAGTAGGTCAAGGTGCCATAAGTTCGATTAATAAACCAATAACAGAGGAAATCCTTTCAATTTCAAATATTCCTCACAATCCTTTAAAAAAATATTCAATTGCTAAATAATTTCAAATATTTGTGTATATTTATTAAGTAGCTATTAATATTATCAATATGAGTATCCACTACGTTATTTTACTATGTAGTAAAAGAGACAATTAAACGGCGTCGTAGGAAAGTGGCACAAGCGTGTGTGTAAGGACGGACAATATTTTAAATGAACTGAACTTTATAATCCGCTTTTTGAATTATAAAAGCTGCCGATGGCTAAAAGCTCACGAACAATGTATTACTCGGATTTCGCTTACTTAATTCAAAAGTATTATGTTTACAATGAAAATTAACTTCAACGTTAAATGTAAATACATATATATTTTGAAAATGTATTCAGGTCAAATATGTAACGCGAGTAATATTATGTACATACACAAAATTTTAATATACATATTCAATAATTAAAATTAAGATATAATTTTTTATAGTTAATAAAATATTTTATTAATAAATAACCTTTTCTTACTTTATCACAGAATATACATAAGATAAGTAATTACCAGAGCTTTTCTCAAGTTAAACAATTTCAAAATTTAACTTAGATTAGTTTAACTTCTTCTGGTCACCCGAGACGCTCACGTTTTTTCCTAGCAATGTGATATATCTTTTGTTTCGTATTATGTGCTATATATTTTTTAGTTACCGGGAATATTACTAACCTTTGGATAAACTAGAAATATAATACCGAAGCTATAACTAACTGTTGTAGCCAGAGCCGTCAAGGCGCAGGAGCCATGGTGGCGTAGGGGTTGTGGGTTCGATTTTCACTCAAACTTCACTCTGGTATTAAGGCAATAGCCCACCGTCGAATGCCGCCACTCAACACACAATATCTTAAAAACTTCAGTGTAAAATCGGGAACGGAGTGTCTTTATCCAAGGCTCCCTCTGCCTACCTTACCGGGATAAATGCGGGATACAGCGTGCAGCTGATTTTTAATGAATGAAATAAATAAAATATAAAATATAATAAATGAAAGAACTCCTAACTTCTGATTAAGCATTTACATAAATGATTTGTGGTACATTAACGAAGGATTCGTATTCCTACATAATTGGATGAAAATCGTCAAAAAGTTGAACTTTCTAATTTACCTTTCTTCGTGCCCAAAAACTAACACTATTAAATTATAATATAAATTAGAAAAATCGTTAGCCACGTCACGTGTGCTGAGGGTCCTTTTGTGTCAACATTTACGCTGACTAACCACTCGCAGTCGTCACGTCTGTTTCCTGGTGTCTGACCTTTCGTCACGTCACGGGCTGTCACGTGGATTAGCGTTGAAAAGGTTTTAATTTTCTTTCAAATTTTTTAAAATAACATTGTCAGAATGAAATTAGCATTCAGCGTTTTTTTTTATGTTGAATGTTCAAAAATTCACGCTCGTATCTCGTATATAAAATGTATTTTTAATATTGGATGAATTAATAAAATCAATAGCAGGACTCAACGCCGCGCTTTGTCTAAATAGAGATGTATTTGTGGAGGGAACATTGTAATTTCCACTATGATTTCTAATTCACTTACTCTTTATAATAAAGGTTGTTCATTCACCTTCACTTGACCCTGAATTTTTAAAATGTTCATAGCGTTAAAGCTACTTTCAGAATGCAATAAAGTTTTAACGTAACTTTTTTCATATTAAGCCCCGAATCATCTTATAAAACGTAAATGGCTGCAATCTCAATTTCTCTGATACCTGTAACCTTATTTGTGTAAGCCTACTAATTTACATAAATGAATATAAATTACGATTGAAATGGTTGTACGGTAAGATTTTTTTTTCTTACAATTGACTACTTATCCTTTTTTCCTAATATGCCAATTCAAAATTTGTAATAAAATGTGTATTTTCACAATAAAGTAAATAAGTTTATACTAGAATATTTTAGGCCTTCGTGGCGCACATTTTAAATATGATAGATGTCAGTACGTTCTCACTCGGGGAAATAAAATATTTTCATTTCTACGCTGTGGTACCACAGAGCACGGCATTTAAATCCGACACTCAATATGCAATATCGCAATAATTAAGTGTCCCCTCTACCTATTCTGCTTTATCCGAGATACATGAAATGCATGAAATGAACTAACGAACTAAAAAAATATTATATATTTTATATACAAATAATTTTTTTCTACATTTTATAATAATAGGAGGTACGTGATGGACGCTAGAAAAACGTACAAATATCAATCAAATCTGTTCATTTTATGTTCGACAGTATTTTGTTTTGTCTATTTCAACTTGACAGAAAGTAAATTGGGTTCAGCTGGCGCTGGCTGGCATGAGACAATAAATATTATGCAAGTTTACAAAAATCAACATTAAATTGTTGTATTTTTATCAATCAAATTATTTTTTTTCAGCCCATTGTCTAATATGTATAAGTAGATATTATAGTTATGGCCTGTTAGTTTGTATTCTTAACAGAGGTAATGAAAAACTTCGTAGTGCTTTTATATTTGTCATGATTTTTTTTGTTTTATAGCTTTTCGATGCATCCCGCACACATATAGGCATATAGAACCTAGTGTTCCCATTAAGACACTTCCGTTTCCCACGTTCCACTAAATTCTCAAGGTATTGCATGGTAAGTATCAGAACTAAGAGTTCTGTACTCATGTTATGAACTCAGAGCATGGTAAGTATCAAAGAAACAGAACTCGCTTACAAAGCGTAGAATAAAGTATATTAAATATCTAATTCCCTCGAGTGGTAATCGAACGGACATCCTGTCGCGCACAAGCCAACAAAATTGCAGTAACATAATAAAAACCACTATTTAACATCCATATGATATTATAGCGAAATTCAGTCTTTCGCGTTGTGAGTTTGCTTAAACAAAGGGAATATTTATTTGGTAGAGCTACGATTGCGGACTCATCCCTCAACTTAGCTTTACCCGTATATAAATTAGAGAAGCAAACTCCGAATGAATATTTTTGTACATTTCACGAAACGACAGACATTTTGTATTCAAAAATTCGAAATATATATGTTTATATGGAGCACAGAGTTGTATTATTTTTGAAAAAAGTCAGTTGAAACGTGATTTCATATATTATTATATAAAATGAAGTACGCTTCACGTTATATATATACATACATTTGAATTAAAAGATTCCTCCTTTTACAGATGTCGATTAAAAAAGTAGGGAATCAGAATTAACACTTCCTTTTCACTCGATACAAACACTCGTTCATATTTCACGTAATATTATTTATTTTTAGCAAAATAATAACATCTTTAAATCTGTAGTGCAATGTTCATTCTTTACAGAGTTTATCGACCCTGTTATACCCTCCAGAGATGCTAGTTCGCGTCTAGACTGCAACGATATACGCAGTATGAAGTACTTTGTTTTCTTATATTTACTTACTTTTTGTCTGGAGTATAATAAAGTTATTATATTAAAATTATCGTTATTAGCATCTAAATATATCTACTTTGAAGTCAAAATAATTCCATAGTATGTTTGCTGCATGTAAATACAAATAAAAAATAAAAAAGTGATCCGTTCGTGGCTTCGCCCATTTAATCTAAATATTTATATATTAAATATTTATTTACTTAACTAAATTGACTTCATGTTTTTCAAAATATTTAATTTAAAATTACTTAAAGATGGAAATTCATCAGAAAATGTTTCTACTAATTTGATCCAAATTTCAATTTCTCCAAAGTTTAAATTTCAAGTTCTTCGCTCTTGTGCAGCAAAAGAATGCATTGAGTTCTGCCACTCAACACGCAATGCCTTCAGAATTCGGCAGAAAGTCGGGAACGGAGTGTCTTAACACTAGCTTCCCTCTGCCTACCCTGTTGTGGGTGGGATACAGCGTGAACCTAATTTATTTATTTTATTTGTATAATTTGTAGATTGTACAATGATAAATATTTTTTTTTAAATCCAGCTGCATAACACATACACTAGGGATTATAAAAAAACACTCTTTTCTCCATTTCCCGCCCAATTTTTCAAGACTAGCCCCAGCGACGAGTCACCTCATCACCATCACCGGGGCTATTTTTGTTACCAAATATAAATCTAACTCAAAAATATCACATTACGACCTCAATAAGTAAATAGCCAATTAAGAAGATAGAAACTAAATATCCTGAATATATTCAGAATAATTCATGAATCACTACATTAAAACAAATAAGAAGCTTACTAATTATAATAAGAATCATATGAGGAGAACCTTCGATATAATGATGTTGTCTATAGATGATATAGCCACAAGTCAGATTTATTTTCTTTGGAGGGTCGATGCCAACGAAATTGCCTCTGTGCTTAATTAATTATACGCTTTAATGATTTCCTCGTTAGAGTTCAAGTATACTGTAAATACACGTAAATCTTCTAAGATCGGTTTTTGTTGGTTAATCTTTTGTCGTACGAAATGTATAAAATGTTTTTTTCTTAACGATGTAGAGGGAACCTGGGAACCTTATTTTAAGATACTCAATTCTTATGAAAGCCCCTGCTCCCCGCTTTCCGCGAAAGTCTAATGTTTTGAGTTGCAGAACGCAACGCCGCGCTTTGCCTTGTTACCAAAGTGAAACCATGAAAATATTAAATATTTTATTCCCTCGAGTCTGAATCGAATCCATAGCCTATGGCACGCTTGTACCACTGCGTCAGGCCTCTTTTTGTAACGACCGCCTTTTAACGGCCCTTATTCTTAACAAGTTATCGCTCTTAACCTTTGATGTAGAAACGGGTGACTATTTTTATCACAATCGATGAAATATTTGCTGATAGACAAAAATTTTTGTACTCAATTTTTCTTCAATTATATGTACGATATAATAAATATATATATATAATCCAGAGATGGTTCCAAATATCATCATATCAGTCAAAGTAATAAATCTTTCTTATACAGTGGAATATAGAGTGAATGAAGTCACTTTTTTCATTCTCTTTTAATAATATTCAGTTCTAAACTATTTTCATACAAAAAGTACTTATCCGGGACCGTCGTGGCGAAGGTGTGTCTGCAAGCATGACGGTTGATGGGTTCGATTCCCACTCGAGAGATTTGCATTTCCTCAGTCTCATGACAAGGAAAAGTGACGCATTGATTTCAGTCACTGTACTCCCACTGGTTCGGAAAGCGAGAAACAGAGTATGTTCCCAAGGTTCCCCCTACTGTAGATAGAAGGTTCCTCTAAATTCAAATATAACGTAAATAGCGTTGACTTAAATTATGTGCAATAAATATAAAATATGGTCATTGTAAAATATTAAAAACCACCGTTATTTTACTCCAAACAAAACGGAAATGATAATAACCACTTAAGATTACAATCAGGTATGTACATAGTGCGACTTTACCACTAAAATATAAATGTTAACTAGTGTCAAAGCTGGAAGCTTATCTGGCGAGACTCATTCCTGCAACCTAACACTTTCAATGCAAAGAATATGCCATTTAAGCTTATTCTGGAAAATCTCCTTATTTATTTTTCTTTTTTTAAGTATTTCATTATTTTCTTAAGATTTAACAAATCTAACTTAACGTAAGTTACACTTTTCATGTGAATACATTCTTATAATTTTTTGGCAAGCATAAATTATGTTGAGATATAAATTATTTTAGTGGTCTCTTTATTCGTAAAAAAAATTGTTTACACTGTGTATTTGGCACATGGCAGGGTAGGCAGAGAGATCTACTGGCATGTGCGGGATACAATGTAAAAAATTTTTGCATAAATTATCATTAAGATACTGCCGTTGCCCACTTTCCACCGAATTCTGGAGATATCAGAATTCTACAGCGTGCTTTGCCTCGACTGGGAATCAAACATAGCCTATCAGCATTTAGGGTCGCACCGAATACTTTCAATGTGAACAGAATATGCTTGTTAAGCTTGTTCTGGCAAATCTCCAATTCTATCTTCTGAGATCAAATAACATGTATATTTGTAGATGTGACTCACATGTTTTATTTGATTACGTATACAAACCAAGTAAAAGCAAAATCTTGGACAAAGAGACGGACAGTCTCTATTTATTGTACTAATTGTCAATAAAAGTTTATTTTCGAATTGAGCTTTAAAATAAACTAAGCAATTTTGTTAAAAAATTTATATTTAAATCTCCTACAACACATATAGTTACAAAAACTATATATATGCTTTACTAAAAACAGTGGTAAAATTTAAATATCCAAGCTATATAAAAAACTTATCCCCTATAATATTTGCATATCTACGAGAACCAGAGAAAATAAAAAAAACACACGGACATTTAAGATTAATTGAAATAATAATACTAATTTTATCTAAAAAAAAAAGACAACACTTATTTAAAAAAAAAACTTAAACTTTTCCACTACTACTAAAGACATACTGGCTACATATTCAACGGAACTCCCAGTCTATCCATCAGCAGGAAGGTTTATTCCTTTATTTTTTATTCAACTATTGTAGTTGCTCGATGCAATGCTCTGGTGAAAATTTCAGAGAGAGCTGATAAATAAAATAAAGTATTTTGTATGTTATTTAAAGTGATATTCGACACGTACGAAAGAAGATACTTTTTTTAGAAAACGAGTAAAAATTGATGATAACGTATGGCTGTATAGATTCACCCTCGTGTATCTTGTTCTTAGTAAAAGGGCCTATCCTTCAAATGACGAAAGTAATAAGAGCCAATTAAAGGAGCTTAACGCTGAATTTAGTATTAAGTCTCAGCATGAAGAGAAACACAACAAGATATATGAGAAAATATTTTGAAATTAAATTCATGTTGATAAAGTATTTATATCGGTTATAAATTTTCACTTTTTTTTCCCACATAGTATAAATTCTCATTTTGTGCTAAATTTCATAACTATAGATCCACGGGAAGTACCCTACCGGTTTAGATTATGCAGCAAAATCGATACGTAAAAGGTCATTTTCAACTTAATGCCTCTACACTATCTCTCTTGAGTTGTGGAACCCTAAAAATGTATATAATTAATTGAATAACTTAACAAAATATGACCGCACAGCACAATATAATACAAATATAACTTAAAACAAGTACAATATCCATCAACCTTAAACAAAATTGCTTCGGTAAAATGAAAACTCCTCAGATTTTATAAAAACTAAAGAGGCAGCGTTCATAACAAGCTATTTACCATTCAAGGAAGAAAAAGGCGAAGTGGAGCTGCAAAGAAAATATTATTTTACTTTTTCTTTTTATCCTAGTATTTCTTTCCTCACTTATAAGACTTAACAAATCTAAGTTACGTAAGTTGGATGTAATACATTTGTGTTATGAATATGATCATAGATTATTTATTATGTTAGTATTTTAATTATTTTATTATATTGATGTCTCTATGTTTATAAATTTTTTTTTAGCTACAGTCGCACACATCTGCCCCTGTGCCATGACTAGCCTCAAATCTCCCGTTCTTCTTCAATAATCTTGCTTAATACATTTAATATTTATCCAAACTGACAAGCTAGGCGTGAAAAATCCTCAAAATAATACATTTATTTTTCTCAAAAAACTTACATATATTATATTAAAATACATATATATATCAATAACTCTAATAAAATAATAGACAAAGATCCCACGGCAACTAAGATATTACTATTAGAAGTAAATCTCCGATCAAAGCAAATTATATACGAAAATACCCCTGGGCAAACGCTAATTAGTTTGGGGAAAGTTAATGTTATTGTGCTAGTTTGTAAGTTCTTACATATTAAGCTCCGTGGCAGTGTACATGTAAGCACATTGTACTTAAACATACATTTTATTTTCAGCTTTACACTGTATCCCGCATCCCGCAGCCTAGTGTTAAGACACACCGCTCTCCTTGAGGTATTGTATGTTGAGTGGCGGAATTCAACGCCGCGCTTTGCCTCGACATAAAAGCGAATAAAATGAAAATATTTCATTTTTTACATTTACAATCTTGTGCTCCTGCGACGAGACTGTCCTCAAAAATCATAGACGCAGTGTATTAGGAATTCTGTGTGTTAAGTTACGTTATACTAACGTAATGGTGTACTCATATATATTAAAAGTATACTTGACGAAATAAAAGTCTGTAACTTGTACACTCATCGATTTTTCCTTTTTATATTTATTCTTGGAGATTCACTCTGTATCCTCACGTCTTGGATCGTCGGGGTCGTTAGAATTTAACGCAGTTCGTTTCCAACTTTCGGCCTAGTTTTCGAGATAATGAAGAAAATAATTATTTCCCTCGAATGGAAATGGAACCCACAACCGTCGCGCTTAAAATTGGATATTATACTGCTGATCAATTCATATTTTTAAACGAAAAAATTTAAGAACTAATTACTACAGTTATATGAAATGAGCCTTATATATCTGATCGTGATAATAAATAGTTATAAGTTCAATCTACAACAATTCAGTCTAAAACTTTAAGCGTCGCTTGTGTTTAATGTAGCGTAATTAATAAGCTCGTCTGTACATTATTCATCTACAGCTTAGTATCTGTACTATTACTATAGTTTTTGCTAGTAGTAGTAGTAGTAGTTTACTTTTAAAGTAAATAAGTAAAATTTTTACGTTTAAAATAGAGATAAATTAAAACGTAAACAACATATTAAAATGAAATAACATTATCATTCTATTGATAAATTATTATATGAAAATGAAACAAAAAATTTTATTTATAGATGAAGTACTCTATTTATTATCCCTTAAGATATTCATATATAAACTTTTTTGTTGATTTTTTTTTACCTTTCTAGAGGCAAGTGGCTTCTTTTCCGTCCTTTATCCGATTTTATTATAGATTCCGATTACATCATATATCCGATTACATTTTACTTTATTTTAGACATTAGGTGTTCTGTAAAGCCGTAACTCAACACCGCGCTTCTTCGTTCTAGAGCAACGCAATTAAAATAATTAAAATAACTATAATCTTTCCCCGGAATCGTACCTCAGTAACTTAGTTATTACGAAACACAAAACAATATTATGTACTTCATCATGACTAAGCAATTGCAATATATGTTTTATTTTAATATATATAAGTTTCATTTTTCCTTATACAGAACTTTTCCGTTTTCCTCCTATAGGAAGTTTCTACTTAATTTTTCTTAGCACTCCTACAATGAAAACACTTCAGGATAAAATTATATTCGATATTCTATTTAAGTACGTAAGTTTCTTAAATGTTTATTAATGAAATACATAACTACAGTTCGCGAGAGTAAAGCTGCGGTTTGTATTTGTGTGAGAGATGATAGATATCAATAAGAAAACAAACAAAAATAGGCATATGCTTTTAAAATTATATAAATTTTTTTTATTATTATAGAAATGAAATAAAAACAAAGTAATATTAATTTAATAATATAATTGATACTTACACTACATGTTATTTTTAAATAAATCCACATTGAAAATGCTAGAATATTAACTTCAATCCATTTAAAATTATTCCTTATCCATAAATAAACATGAAAAATAAAAACAAAGGAAATTCTTAACTTTCTATGACGTCTTGAATGAAGAAAACCCTTACTTTTATTCAGGCTAAGCTTAACCTCTGGCTACGTCATAAGCTTTCCCATTATGAGAATCCACTGGGTTGCTGAATTTCTAGATAATGCGAACGCTCTCGCCAGGAAATTCCTTTACGACGTGAGAAAATTTAATTCCAGTTAAGAATGGATTGTTATCCAACTTAATTTTTCGTTTAGAGCTAGGTGGGTGTGAAATTTGAAGCAAAGTGTATACTTGAACTACTCTTAAGTGTTTATATATATTAATTGAGTGTTAAATTTTTTAATTTAGTTTACTTACTTACTTGTCGTTAAGTAAATAGAAGTAATATGGACAAACTGACAAACTGACAGCACCGATTGTAAAATGACACACGACTTCGGTAACTTTGGATTGGTATAATATCGAATATTACAGCAGCTCTGAGCCAAAAAAATTAAAATATTAAATATCTAATTTCCTCGAGTGTAAATCGAATTCACAACCTGTCGCGTTAAAAGTCACAATATTGTGCCCCTGCGCTACGACTGGCCTCAATCTCAACTTAACGTTAAATATAAAAATATTCTTGTATAAGAAACCTTAATAGTATTGTTTAATAACCTAAATTAATAACTGTAGTTTAAACTATTGCAGTTAACACACTGCAGTTTAACACTTATCAGTTTATATTTCACCGAACAATTGCGGGCGAATCCAATCTACAATAGTTGCGTACGGGCGATTGTAAATCGACGCCTCGTGCCATTAGTCCGCTCTGCGGTCCATTTACCGAAATGGCTGGGCTAACCGTGACATACAATACTGCTCGGTGGATAATCGATTATTTAAATCATTTACTTATACATATATGTAGGGTATATATATACAACGTAAGTTAAGATTTTTATATATCTAGATACTGGGAGCAGGCAGAGGCAACCTCGTGTTAAGATACTCCGTGGAGGTGTTGAGTGCCTGCAACAATGCCATGCTGTCTTGTTACAAGACCGAAGAAATAAAAATAACTTTATCTCCCCACAATGGGAATCGAACTTGCGATCGTTTACGGTTAGACACTGTGAAATACAGCAATTTCACATACAGTATTTTTTTTCTCATAATGGCTTACCATTAGGACAGGCATTTAAGCTTATTTTTAAGGGAAAGTACAAAATGTGCCTTAAAAAAACGAAACATAAACTACAGCAAATTTCTAAACAGTAAACTGTATAGTTAGTTAACGTTAAAAGAGGCAAAATTCGGTTCGTAACTTTGTTCTAGAATTTACGTTACGTATTCACTCGACGTGTCGTCGTAGCCAATAACAGCTTTCATATATTGCTGCCAGATCGAGCTTTGCCTGTAACATGGATCGTTGGGTGAATTATTACTTAGAATTCATCTATATATGTGATTTATTAATAGAGACATGTGTTAGGCTTAAAAACTAAATTAAGGTTATACTTTGATTGAGGCCAGTCGTAGCACAAGTGTGTAAACGCCACTGGTTGTAGGTTCACTCGCGGTTTAAATTTAAATTTATATTTTTATCTTCGCTCTGGTTTCGAGGCAAAGAGCGGCGTTAAGCTCCGCCACTCGCCACAACACCCCTCAATAAGTAGGTTTAAAGCGGAGAATGCATTGTTGATTCACCTAAACATATTATGATATATTAATAGAGACATGTATAGATTCAAATAATATAAACAGGATTATAGAGTATTCATGAAAGTATACGAGTATATATATTATAAATACAAAAGAAAAACTTGAATATAATATAATACAATATTAACAAAGTTTGTATGGAATTTGAGCAATATATTATTTATTTATTCAACAAGTACGCGCTACGTAAGCGTAATTGTAAACGGATTTTGGTTTTGATTCCACATGCTTTGTACTTATATCCGTTCTTTCACTCTTGATATTCTTTTTTTTTTTCGATTTTCATTATATTTTTAAATTTCTTTTTCCTTTAATTTTTGCTTTCACAGGTGCCACATAGAAAAAAAATGCATAGACACTATGGTTGAACGTTGATAATTAACCGTAGTATGAAATTAGAGTAGATATCAACGGGACCGCACATCATTAGCTGGTCCTTCCGGTCAATTTGTTAAAGTGCTCACGTTAACCATAATATTATATATTCGCTGTCCGGTGGAACGGTAGTATAGTTACATCGATGGTAGTCAATACATTATTTTATACTTAAGCTATCAATCACGAAAATAAGGTTTTTCAATAACGAGAAAAGTGAAATAATTATATTTATTAATGAAAATTATATGCAAATTAAAGATTTTACATAGTACAAAGATATTTCAAAATTTTAATATACAATTTACAAAGAAACTGTCGTAACGCGGGGACACAAACGTGCGACTATAAACACAACGGCTGTGGATTCTAATCCCACTCGAGGGAATGAAATATTAAATATTTGTACTTTTAAACAAATCAGGCAATTCCTCTAGTATTCTTCCGATGATGTACCTGACTGATGAATAAGTGAGATAGCGTCGGAATTTATAAAACATTTTTGGTGACTACTCTTTTTTCTTTCAAAATCCTATCACAAACAATGACTCTTGACAATAAGTGATATGTACTAGAATTTGATTTTTCAATTCTAATACTTATTTTACAAAATATTTTATTTACATTCGTATGATTTATATAATTTTGAAACGTTGTTTTATCTGATCGGCTTAATTAAGCCGATAACGTTTCAATAAATTTTTAATTGACGAATGTTTTTGATGATGGAATTTTTGAATGTACATTGTCAATATACAAAATAGTACCAGTTTTACTTGTATATAATTTTTACTCAAACTGTAACATAATATTGTAACATAAATAATAATATACTACTAATATTTGCCCCGCACAAAGGCATTGCACGGATGACAAGTGAGTGTGGGACAATGGAGGCTTTACACGTTAGGTTTTGCATGTGTATGTCCTCCATAACTCCATGGCGTATCAACGACGTAGCTTGCCTGATTACCACAATGGGGTAATGAAAATATTAAATATTTAATTCTGTTTCAATCGAATCTAAAACCATCGCGATCCCACTGCGCCTGATTCCAAGTATTTAATGTGAACATAATTATTTAATAGAGTCAAACTTAATCTATGTAAGCAAGAACTAAACACGATTTAAGCGTAACTGAAAACATTAACTGAAGCTAAATTTGATGAAACTTTTAATTATAAACACTTATCAAACTCGGATGAAAACAAGTCCATTACGCTCTAATGGCAACCAATAAATTCAAACCTCGACACAATAACAAAAACACTCTTCTTTTTCCTTTCACACCGTTTACTCTCAAAGTTAATCCCATCAAGATTCGTTGGCCATTCAGAACTGTATGTCAAACAAAAAGAAATTCTCACAATCCGTCCGTAAATGTCGGTCCCTTCGCGCGCTACAAACACTTAAGAGAAATTTCGTTTTTGCCTCCATCCCGCAGTTCGAGTAAAACGCTGTCTATGTTTTTCTCAACTTCTGGCCATAACGATAAATCTTAGCCGTTCAAAATCAGGTCGAATTGTGACTTCGGCACGTTGAAAAGACGTCCTTGTTGTAATAAATAATTTAAGTCAGAGTGTGGAATGCTTGAGGATTGTAACAGAAAATGTTAGTGTAAGTACTTTTTTTTTATATTTATGTGAAGTGTTTTTCCACAATTAGGAAAGTTTTCCTTTTTAGAAAACCATATAAAAACTTGAATGTAACGGGATTTGAACTGGCGCCCCTTTACTTTTTATGTTTTCTAAAAAGTAAGTAATTAATAGTAAATTCCACGCAATTATCTTTTTTGTATATAGAAGTATATTTTCTTACTAAATAAACTATCTATAGATACAAACACAGCAACTTTATCTTACTATCATTGCAATCATTTACTTAAAGTTAGTATTAGTGAAAATTTAAATAGTAAATATTTCAGTCCTCTGAGTGGAAATTGAACCTACACCTGTCGCATTTACAGTAGCATGTTAGCACCCCCGCTCTATGACCTGCTCAAACTCAAAATAAACTACACAAGTACATGTAGTACTTTATTATTCGACACAGTAAATTACTGGAATTACATTTTTGTTTTTGCTGCAAAGACCGGACGTGGGTCTCCAGTGTAAGAGCGTGTACCGCCTTTTGCATATCCGCAACACATTGCAAGGTAATATTTTGAACGACACGAAAATATGTTACTGACAGGAAATAAAAAACTCATATTTAATTTTAATATCGTAAAGTGAAAGGTTGATCTATAATGTTAATAGTATTTTGTAACAAACATCTGGACAGGGTAGGCACTGGTAACCTAGTGAGAACCTAGTGTTAAAACACTCCGTTTCCAATACGGCACGGAGAATTGATTCTCCATTTTCCACCGAATTCTGTAAACGACGTTAAATTGCTATGACAGCGGTACTTTTCACCCTATTCAACTTATCTCGTATAGGACACAGTGAAAGAGCGCGTATTGTTATTTTGTTTACACACCCATACAAAGGAATTGTAAAACATGCACACATGGGGAAGTCCTATAACTATCCAGTGAACGAATAACCAGGAAATGAAAGAAATCGACGGGGATTGATGTACGGTACATTGCTTAGTAGCCCTGATATACAGACTAATTTTAAATTCTAAACTAACTTTCTAACTAATTTTAAACTATTCATAATAAAAATTTTCTTTTCTTTATTTACGACAGTTTAAAATTCTAACAAATTCCCATAAAATGGGAAACGAAGTGTCTTAACACAAGTTTCCTCTGCCTACCCTACAGTGTGCGGAAAAGAGCGTGACACTAAAAAAAATAGAGGTAATGGGATAAATATGCTGCCACTCAGGTCAAGGCCTTGGGAAGCCGCTGAATGCGAAAATGACGATGTTGATTATATATCGAAAAAAAAGTACATCATACAACTGGCACCCAATATCAGCTTGAAACATTTGATCGCATACAACGTATAGCCTCGAATCATTGGTGACCCAATGATCTGTGAAAGGTTCGACACTTCGGCTTTGCGTAGAGACGTCTCTTCGCTATCTCCTAAAGTGTTCTCTATCGCATTTATATGAGGAATGTTATGAAGAACGGTTTAATCTGTTACCTGCCGCCGATTTTCTAACCGCACAATACGTCACAAGCTAAAATACTATCCACACCACCTGGATACGTGGCACTCAACTACTGTACGATTTCGTAGGAACTTCCTTCCACACGCCACTGTGGAATGGCCTACTCGCAGCAGTGGTTCCAGGTCGATATGATTACCTTACCTTCAAAAAGCGCGTCTTTATCCACCTTAAAGGCCGACGACGCACCTGGTGTTGCACGGGGTCGTGAGCGGCAGTGATCATTTACCATCAGGTGACCCGAACCCTCGTTTACCTTGTCCTTTTCTATAATAAAAACATAGGCACATTATGAACCCATTAAATAATTCATATCCTTATTCGAACCTGCATACTACACCCAGTTAGTCAAATGGTCACTATTTACTATAATAATGTTGCTGTATATTTTATTAACAACACAAAATATTTAACGTCTTTGTTAGCTATGTCTTCTAAGTAAATATTTTAGTTTATTAAGGGAAACAAAGTACTTCATCTTGAGAAGTAATGTATATACTTACTTGCATTTAGTTAACTTCGTATTTTATGAAGATTACTACCCTACATAGTATTGAGGCTAATTGTGGTGCCCTCTGCACCACAATTGGAGTTCACAATTGGAGAACACAGGAGTTGGACTGTAAACGTGACTGCCTGTGAGTTTGATACCCATAAGTTCCGCCACTTAATATGCAATGTCCCCAGAATTTGATAGAAAATGGAGAACGATATCTACAATGGTTAACTTAAGCGTGACGCAAAAAAATGTTTTATTATTTCTCGTACTTTCTGCATTTTAAATGATTATTTACAAAATAATATGCACTTATAAATAGTAGCTTTAATGAGAGCCATTAATTTTTTCCACTTACCTTAAAAAAAAGACAAAATAACCGACTTTGACAGAACCTAACCAAATTTTCTTCAAACTATCCTTTCCAATAAAGAAAGAATAATTGAAATCGGTTTGGTGATATTGAGTATGCGTCCATTTGTCGCGCACGTATTTTATGCAAATTTAATACTTCCATGGTTTTCATGGATAACAATGTCAGAAATAAACCCAATTAATATGGAAAACACCAGCTTTCAAATAACAAACATAAAAAGCACTGTCGAATTAAAAACTAATAAAAATCTATACTTTCAATATTTTTCTCGATAGCCTTTTCTATTTATTGACAAAAAAGAAAACTGATATACATTATTAACTAATATACTTTAGTACACTGTACATTATTGCTCGTTTAGATCGCAACAAACTTCTATCAAAGTAGTTACGTTACGTTAAATTAAAGTACTCACCCTGCGAAATCACGTAACGAAAGCTTCTTCTTTATCTTCCCCGTTTTCACCACTTTATCTGAATTGAACTGACATTTTATCTCTTAAATATATATAGTAGTACGATTAACTATTACATAAAAGTGTCCAAGCAATATACAAGCATACATCTGTATGCTTCTGGTATTTTTTTTTATTTCATAGCGTCACGCTGTATCTCGCACACAGCAGGGTAGGTAAAGGGAACCTGGTGTTAAGATAATTCAGAGTGAAAAAATTTAAATAAATATTTCTTTTCCCCGGGTGAGGATCGAACCCACAATCTGTTGCGTCTACAGTCACACTTTATTCCCCTGCGCCACAACTAACCAAAAATCATTATTTTTATTATAAAAGTTATTATACATTTAACCTAGCAGAAATTATATGTTCAACCCTAACTCCATTATATCACTATAATGTATTTTAATATCTGAATATTAAAATAAACATACAAAAAGCATTTACACTACATAGCTTTTTAAATATCTTCTTCCACATTGAAATTACTTTTAAGCAAAAAAGTCCATCCGGGCTGTATGAAAAACATATTTCCTAAATGAAATTCACCATTTTGAGCATCATTTCTGTATTTCGGGTTATTTGTGACATACGTATGTCACAATAAAAATAACATTTTGAGAAATTAAATTACATTGGCAGGGTCATAAAATATAAGAGGTAGGTGAATGTGCGTTTCTATTATAGAAAACAGATATATATACGCCTCCACATATGGGAATTATAATACAAGCTTAGTCACTATCAAACCATTGTAGGATATTCATTGGTTGTGGGTTCAATTTCATATACTACAGTAAATATTTATTTAAATTTTCCTTCTTATTTTTTTAATTTATTTTCTTTGATAATAATTACTGTTATAATGTAGGTTCTATACAATTCGACCTATATTACATTACAATTTTTGTCAAGATGAATAAAACGAAATGAAAATAAACGTTTATTGTTTGCAATGTTGCAATCTTGTTTATTTCATTGTACTTATTGAGGACGGTCGTGGCGCAGGTGCTTTGGAGCCATTGCTTTGACACCAGAGCGAAAATATTAAAAAATATATTCAATATTTGATTTTCCTCGAGTGAGAATCAAACCCACAACCCATCAAGTTTATACACTGTGTGCCTCTGCGCCAGGAGTGGTCCTAATAATTAAAGGTAATTAGAAGATTACCTCTAATCTGTTCGCAACGAATAAATGCGGTGAGAAACTGAAAACGTGGCTATTGTGGACTCGTTGACCCACAAAGAGAACGTGTGTAGAATTAATGAGGTGACTTTTTTTTGTACAACAGTAGTTAACTAACGGCAAAACTAAATTAACTAATTTGAATTCATCATTTATTAATGTGGTCGAGAGGCGTTAAGTTCCGCCACTCTACCTGCAATGTTTCAAAACTTGCAGATGTGAAAAGTGAAGAAACACTTACGTAACACTTATGAATACGGAGAAAAGCGTGAATTCAATTCTATTGAGACGAGGTAAAAGATGAAAACAGTACAGGACTTCTCTGTACTTACTTACACTTATGAAAAATAAACATTTAATATGACGGATATAACAAAGAATCAAAACATATATAATATAAAAATTACATAGAATTCAATTAATGTGAAATTAAATATATAAACTTTATAACCTATACAACTTGGAGACCCAAAAAAATAAAGAACATTTACTTACTTGTCATTCTATTCATTAGGCAAGTGAAAAGAACCGAATCGCTGGGTTTCGTTAAATGTTCGTCCTTTCTGAATGCTCTAAGCCTCCGTTCTGTAGGACGCCACTTAATTAATTTTCTAAATGTTCAAAAAACTTCTTTTTTTTTTAATAAATCTAAAATGTTGTTGCCTTTATGAACGATCGAAACGATTGAGAAATTATATTGATAAATAATATTTCATTCACTCGAATGGGGATCGAACTAACAACCGTCGAGTTCAAGTCCTTATCCTGCGCCACAACGGCGTCGGCGCCAAGACAAAAGCTCGGCGTTAAGTTCCGCCATACAACATGCAATGCCTCGAAAAATTTGACATAAAATAAAGAACGAAGTCTCTTAACACTGTGTTTCTTCTGTATTAGCTTTACGCTCTATCCAGGATACAGCGTAAAGCTGATTTTCATTTAATATACAATGTCGTTAACATATTTGATCGAAAAAATATTGTAGTTACGACTTTAATCCTTTCAAACTCGGCAACCGAATTTAAATCATTATTTTTTGACGAAACAGCACTTATATCTATGTTTTTATTTTAATTTTATTACCAAACAAACTAAGAAATAAATCTTCATCTTTATAAATAGTTCACAAGAAACATAAATACTTTACATAGAAACACAAGCCGCATAGATAAATGATTGGATTATAACTTTCACGAATTACATAACTAAGCTCGAAATATAAAACTAACTTGAGTTTCTATGTTAAATTTGAGGTTTTTTTTTAATGAAATACTCATGAATTTAAGAGAGCTTTCTTGTAAGTTACTACACAAGTGTGTGACTGTAAACGTGACAGGTTGTGGGTTCAATTCCCACTCAAGGTAACGCTTTATTTATGGTTTACGTAAGTATGACCTTGTTTCTTAATTTCGAGCTCAACTTAACTGGCTCCGAATTCATCTTCGCTGTGATATGCACATCCTTATACGCACATACAAGAATTTTCTTGCTTACATGCGTTCCTGTTTTGCCTTGCTCTCCACTCCCTCAGTGTTATGTGTCATTACGTCACCTGACATACTGGGGAAGAATACCAAATTCCTGCAAAAATCCTTTTTCTTTCTGTGTATACCTCATCCCTCTGGAATCAATTATCTAAACTTATCCAGAAAAGCCTTCCTTAATGTCCTTTAAATCCCAAGTGAAAAAGAATTATTAGCAAGCTTTAATGACCAACCTAGATTCGGTTAGTTCGGTCTCGGATTATGAATTCGGAGTCAGACTACCTCACTTTATCATTTATAATCAGTGTGAATAGGTATGTAATATGTAATAATAATAATAATGTATATATATGCATAAATAATTATATATTTTATGTACAGTATCAAAGAAACTGGAGGTAATATCACATAAAAAACATGAGGATCCACGGAGGGCTGCTGGACGACGCAAGAGAACCATGTAGAAACCGTAGGGTTTGGCGCTCCTTTCTCTCTGACTATCCCATTAGGGACACAGCGTAAAGCTAAATTAAGTTCATTTATTACGAGAGAACTGAATGTCCCCTCTGTTTATTTAATGCGTGAAAAAAAATATTTTGGGATTTGGCATGATTTATAATTTACGTGATATGTTAAGTGAATACAACTGTAATTTTACGTTAAAGCCTACACTAGCTATCAATTTTACTTTTATATAACATCAAGAAGTCCCTAAAGACGATCCCTATCAAAATAAAATATATTTCGTAACAACATTATATTGAGGAAAGCAAATTGAAGTTTTTGGTGCGTATGATATGAAAATAAAACTTACGCGAGATGTGTAAACAAGAAGAATTTTGTGAAAGCTACTTCGTTTTTCTATTTAAAAGAAAAAAAATGTGGAACATTTATATGATGATATTCTAGTTCGTTTGGTATGTCTGTCTAGACGGACAGTCAAGACTCACTGTCACTGTCAAGAATAATTTAATCGACATCTTGTAGAGGCGTACAACCTCTTTCATGTCTTCTCGACACAACGTGACATTGTCGAAATGATATGTGCTCAAATGGCACGTTCCT
This sequence comes from Heliconius aoede, assembly GCA_037355905.1. Taxonomy (NCBI): domain Eukaryota; kingdom Metazoa; phylum Arthropoda; class Insecta; order Lepidoptera; family Nymphalidae; genus Heliconius; species Heliconius aoede. The sequence continues at coordinate 1,317,382 of JBAIZZ010000064.1, read as the reverse complement.
AACGCCATAATCAAAGAAAATTACCACCATACAATTTTGTAGAGGTGATATTAGAAGAATACCTATATATAGATAATGTATGCATAAAAGGAGATGTTCCCACTAACTGAGAAGAAAGAAGAAAAATTTGAACCCTGAAGAGGTGAAATAAGGGTTGAAAGTTTTTCAACGCGATCAAAAATACCAACACAGGCACAATTTCGTACATTTTGTCAAATACAAAATAATAATTTAAAAACCTCTTCCCCTAAATTAGTTAAACACAATCAACATATAAAAACAAATAATTAAAAGCAAACCAGCTTCAAGCGCCAGAATCGAACCCACAACTAAACATCTATTTTAGCTGCATATAATTAATAACAATAGACCAACTAATATAATCATAACGAGAGTTCTATAAGTACCTATTAATAGCATTACACATAACATATTTCTTGGCCCACATTCCGATATCCAAATACCGCTAAGCCGCAGAATGGTAAACAATTTTCCGCGTCAGTCGTTGCAGATGAATATTGACTTCCGAATTGGGTTCGTTTACGTGTCAATGTAAACACTACGCTTACACGAAATCACGTCACGTTTCAAATCTATCAAATTCAAAAACTAAATATTATTTATTTCTCAAAGTATTAGAATTTTGACAAAATGTAGAAAAAAAATCCACATTTTGTCAAAATCCTAATGGTTCGGAAAATTAATAATTTTAATTAAAAGTATGCTAGCTATTATAAATCGAATCCACAACAAGGACGAGGCCATTGTGGACGGGGTCGTTTCTGGCACTTTTCAATTATCACTTTACGCGATGTAGGTGATGACCCTTGTGGTATATATGATGCATAGTTTCATCATCATCACCATTTACAGTCTGTCTGTTCCGTGTACAGGCACACGCTCGTGCTGCGATACCATGATAGTCTACATCCACATAGTCTACATCCTCTCTTTCATTTGTGTTGTCATCTTGCTTTATTACATTTTCCATTTGAACAATAAAATTTGAATGCAAATTAATAACCTACTTACTTTGTGATGAGTTTTAGGCAAACTTGACCTGCAAACAGTTATTAATTCATCAAATTATATTTAACTTTTGCATATTGAATTTAAATATTTAAATAACTTTATTAAGTTTACGAGTGTAGCGTCCATCAAACAACACAAAAGCTATGAACGGAGTGATTTTTCACTTGGCTCTGTCTACATATTTTTTGAAATGTAGATATTATGTAAAGATATCTTTATATAATATATAGTCATACTTTAATAACTTATTTTACCATAAATCTTATTTTGTTCTCATTCCAAAAAAGAAAATAATAAATATTGTTACGCCAACAGCAGCAAACTTATGGACGAACAAGATTTGTCACATAACAAAAGATTCGAAATACTAAAAAGAATATCCATTGATATCTTTATATAGATGAATGATTTTCACAATATTGCTATACGTTTTAATATAAAGACTGTAAAAACTAGTTTTATTAATATATATATATATATTTAACATTAATTTACAGAAAAAGTATCACCAATGGACCATGGACCATGTCCTGTTCAGAATATTAGGCCCTAAGAACCTAAAGTTCAAAGGCTCTAGCTAAGTGAAAATGGGGAACCTGCACTGGCTTCTAATAAATTATTTTTAACATGATTGTTTTGCTTTTCATCTAAAACTAGCGGACGCGAACATTTATGAAATATATATTTTATATATAGTTACCCCTTTCCGAATTCTGGAGGCATTGCGTGTTGAGCGCGGAACTCAACGTTGGGCTATGTCTCACAACCAGAGCAAAGAAATGAAAATATTAAATATTTAATTTCCTTGAGTGGAAATCGAACCCATCTGTCATGTTTAGAGTCACACGCCACTGCGCCACAACTGGCATCAATATATATTTTGTAATACGGATGCTACAATAATATTCCAAATTTTATCCTGTAGTAGCATAGTCAAAGAGAACCTAGCGTCAAGACACTCTGCTCTCCACTTTCCATGCGAATTCTAAACTTTATTCTTTTACCATCAATAGGAAAACGAAAATAAATCATCACCATAAAGTAAGAGTCGAATTCATAACTGTCATGCTAGTCAGCAGCTGTCTGACTGCACTACAATGGTCTGTTTTATTTTTTTAAGCTTCACGCTATATCCTGCACATAGCAATAAATACAAAGGGAATATACAGTGTTAAAACACTCCGTTCCCATTAAAACAATTACATTCTCCACTTTCCGCCGATTTCTGGAGGCATATCTAGTTTTATTTAATTGCGAATAATGGTTATTATAACAGAAACAATATTACAGTTTCATTAAGTTATCAATAAAATGACAAAAGTGTCTAATTTGCAAGACGAAGGAACAAAAGTGGCCATAGAGACGAAGCAATACTTAGTCTCTATAGGCAATTTAAATGTTTGATTTAATTTTAATTAGAATCTCTTTCATTCAAATTGCTAAACGTAAAAGGAGAACGGTACACCGAATTCCTTTTTGTAATATAAAGTAGCGCTGTGAAGTACTGACTCTCATTATATACTTAGCCCGTTGCTGTATTGAAAATTCTTTGTTTTAATTATTTTATTCATTGACTGTTGATTTTTTGTTTAATTTACTCAACTTGGAAGTTAAAAAGTTTTTAAAATTTCTCTCCGCTAATTTGTCTCCGGTATAACACGAAATATCTTTGAATGGGCAAAAAGTAAGAGAATAGCAAAAAGGAGGGTGCTTTTTTCACCGTAGTCGGATAGAAAGGTTCTATAACGTTTGAAATGGGTACGGCAGCCAGGAATAATATGGTATTGTCGTATTGTTTATTAAAGAATCTAATATCTTTTATTAAATTCATTTATAAACAACTACTATTTTCATATGGGTTCGCCCGCACGCTCAAGAGATCACTTTGAGCACAGTTATTGCGGGCATTACAGTCTTTCTTGATAAAATAATTATCCAAAATAAATATATTCTTACTATACGAACCAAGCTAGTCTTTTTTTTAGCACGCTGTATCTTGCATACAACAGGGTAAACACAAACATAGCGATATATACTGATTCCCATTTACACAATGCCGTTTCAGACTTATAGTGTGTTGAGTGACATAACTGAACGCCGAATAGAAATATGAAAATATTAAATATTTCATTGTTTGCAACGAGAATCAAACCCACAACCGTTGCATTTACAATTACAAACTTATGCTACCGGACCACGACGGTCTCTACAAACTATTGAGCTCTATAATACACATAGTTTACAGTTTAGTCACTATTTAAAAAAGTGCATACAAAAAATTTATTTGTATAATTACATCAAAATAAATATCGTATAAATTACAATTTCCACTTTATAAAGACTTAAAGTTTAAAATAATATAGCATAAACAAAAACTGGTACACGGGCGAATAGACCAAATCTGCATTGAAAAAAATTTAAGATAACGCAAGAGGTTATCATTTTTCATACTTCAACAGATCTTTGGAAAATTTATCAACCGACATTACTTGTGTATGTTCTAAACCAAGCAATATATACATTCATTCATTTGCCTGAACCAAATTCATTCACAAGAGCCGCTTAAGCTCAAAGCTTACCTGATCTCAATTCGAAAGGCATGATATCAAGCGTGAAAAGCGCCCCTCCCCGCAACCTGTCCCGTCACGGCGTCGACCTCTCACTCCGCAACATTACCACACCACACACACTATCACTAGGAGGACCGACACTTTGCCCCCACCAGATCGTTATCAGAGGGCCAGCATGACGTGATAGAGGTCAAAACGTGGTCGTTACGTCAAGAGAGGACTCGGGAGGGCAAGACACAGCCTCCGCAGCGATTGCGGTACCGCTTCTGCCGTGGAGATGCGGCGCGCGCCGCCGGCGCCCCCCGTCTCCATGACAACGGTCCGGGCGATCCACCTCGTCCTCCGCCATACAAAAACAAAAATAGCGAATTAATTGCGTAATTGTGTGTTGAGATTATGCATAATGCATCAAAGGGGTAGAGTCATTAAAATAATAACTTAAAATGTGGGTCACCAGAACGACCCGGGACGCCCATTAGCCGATCTCGTACGCGAAAGCTAAAGTGAACTTGAACTGCATTGCATCAGTATCTGAATCAATTTTGGTCGAGTCAAACGAGGTTAATAGGTTACATTGTGGAATATGAAAACACAAATAGAAAAATGCAAGCCAGTTACTCGAGGTAGAATATTATAATATTCGGTTAGAATTCACAATTTAACTTTTATAGTAGTTTGTTTCAGAATAATAGAGCATGCTGTATAACGTCAAATATTCCAAATAAGTTATGCATTAAAACAAAAGAGGCAGCAGATTTTTACCGTTGTATTGAAAAATTAAATACCATTAACATATTATACAATGGATCTCAAAAGGTACGGGCTTTTTCCTAATGTCAAAAATGATATTTCTTTATATCTTAAAGTTAAGCCAGCCATACCATATTACATACTTAGTAGTTTTTGATTATGTTTTAACATTTTAATTCGATAATAATGTAATTATGCGCGTAAACGCGACAGTTGTGGGTTCGATTCCCAATCGAGGAAGTGAAATATTTATTTACGTTTATATTTACATTTTTCTTCGCTCTGGTGTCGAGGCAAAGCGCGGCGTTGGTTTTGCCACTCAACACGCAATGCCTCCAGAATTCGGCAGAAAGTGGGGAACGGAGTGTCTTAACACCGAGGTTCCCTCTGCCCACCCTGCTGTGTGCGGGATACAGCGTGAAGCTGAAAAAAAAATATATCAAACGGTAGTTAGTATTCATAAAATCCATGAAATAAATATGTTCTCCTAGTCCAACGTTTGACTCTACAGTAGTGGTTCAAATCAAATGTCGTTAATAGAAGTTATTAGAAGTTATACTTTAGTTTATGTAATATATCATGAAATTTGAAAAATTTAAGCAAAATATAATTATTTATTACAAAAACGCCTAGCTATATGTGACAGCCCGTTCGATTATAATATTATATAAAGCAAACCTTAACTTAGTGTCTTGATAAGTATCATACGGTGGAAATAGAAAAAGGTTCGTGTAGAAACCCTTTCTTGAACCAATAAGGCCCGTGTAATAAGTGTATTCTTTTGTCTTCTATGTATATATATAATTTTTTTTAAGCATAAACTTTTTAAATATAAACGTAAAGAAATATTTCACTTCCTCGAATGGGAATCGAACCCACTACACCCTTGTGCCACTGCGCCACGACCGGTGAAGTGAAAGTATGAAAACCACTTTGATACATATTTTTTTCTTGTTTATGCATATGTTCCTTTAATATACGTATATTGAACAGATTAAGCTAATTCAACAGAATAAGCTTAATAATAAAGACCAGTACTAGGTGTCTCTGTGAAAGACAGACAGTCTCTTATAAAGTCTTTTAAATTTTATTGAGTTCCATATTGATTTCTTTCGAAAGCATACAGTTGTTATTCACAAAGCGTCTACGAAATTCGTCTGGAAATGCTGCCACCTTTGTCTACTTAACTGAGATTCTTTTTCAAATTCAATTTATCTTTTTTTATTTAATGTATAGGTATTTTTTCTTCTTTTGAATGAACGAAAATAAATAAATTTACTTGTTTTCTTTTAAACCAATTTTCATAAGATACAATGTAAATTTATAAAAAAAATCAAATCAGCTTCATACTGTATCCAGTACTAAGCTAGTAGGTAGAGGGATCCTAGTGTTATGACACTCCGTTCCCCACATTCCACCATATTCTAGAGGCACTGCATTTTGAGCGGCGGAGCTCGACTCCGTCTTTTACCTTTACACCATAGCGAAAACATGGAAATGTAAATTTAAAATAAATATTACATTTGCTCGAGTGAAAATTGTGCGGACTTACAGTCACCTTTCTACCTCTGCGCCACAACTGGCCTGTAAGTTTATAAGAACTAGAAATTCAATTTAAATACTTCACGTTTTTTACTCCACGAATTCTAGTAATATTTAGCAATTGGTCATTAAAATTACGTGCTATAAAATAAGCGCAGGCGCTTAACTTATTCAATATAATCAAAAATATTAAATATTACACATTAGTCTATTCTTTTATTATTTACAATTATTGCAAATTGATATGATAGATGAACAGATAATTAAATATTGGCTAACGCTTTCTACTTTCCAGTCGTGGCGTAGAGGCACAAAGTGTTACTGTAAAAGCGACTGATTGTGGATTCGATTCCCACTCGGGGAAATAGAATATTTATTTTAATTTGTTTTCATTTCTTCACTCTGGTATACGGGCAAAGCTCGGCGTTAAGTTACTCCACTCAAAACACAATGTCTCCGGAATTCAGCGAAAAGTAGGGAATGGAGTGCATTAACACTAGGTACTCTCTGCGAACTCTACTAGGCGCGCTTAATAATTTGATTTAATTTTCATTAAATTAAAAAACTTACATTATACAATAAAAAATAACTTCAAAAGGAATTAAATTATAATATAAACGAATTGTAGGCATCTGTGATTGCGAAACCGCATATTGCATTTCAGAGTGAATGTCTTTAAAAACACAATATCGTATTACAGAAACTACGAGTAATTGTAGTACTTACGGTACACAAATAACTTATATTTATTACTTTTTTGTAGCAATCTAAGCAAGTTTTGCAACTCAACACGCAATGCTTCCTAAGTAAACAAAGTTATAAAACTTATTAAAATGATTTTATTGTAAATTAATATAATATTCACAATAAAACCAATTTAATAAAAAATAAATATTAAAATAGAAATAGGATCAAAAACGAATATTTGGTTACTTGTATAAAACATCGTAAATAACCATGAATGGTGTCACTTCTACTGCAGCACCCTTTATCTCATACCAGTGGTAGCCATTGTCGGGGTACTCGAAACCTTTTATTATTTGAATAGTTTTCAATTTACCAAAGTACTTGACGTGACAAAAAAAAACACTTGTGACATCTTTTAGTCTCTATGCATTTTATGAATTGCGTACATCCGGAATTTCGAAAACAATGAAGATTTGAATAAATAAATGATATAAAACCTATCAACATGACATTTCAATCGATTGTTTTTTTTTTTATGTTCATAAAGGAAAGAAATGAAAAGGTTTTTTTAACTGCATGCTGCACTCCGGAAATAGGTAAAACGAACCTAGAAACCTAGTGTTAAAACACTGTTCTCATCAAGATACTTCCGTTCTCCACTTTCTGCCAAATTCTAGGGACATTGCGTGTTGAGGGACGGAAATTAGCGCAGCTCTTTGCCTCGTCGCCATATTGGTACGAGTGCACCAAAAATGCACAATTATGTATCAGACCACACAACTTATTATGTAAATTTTACTTTTTATATGTTATCTTTTGTTCCGGTGATTTATATTTTTAATGTATTTTTGTGTTACAAAATGTAAAATAAATAAATGCATGTTATTTTTTTAACGATTGTCACACAGCAAGATGAATGGTCTGAGTAAAATATATTTATCAAATGCGACATTTTGTTCCTCTCAATTGTCGGAGGTTTCAATATATCTGCCATTTACAAGGAATTCCCTTCTGACCTTACTTACTATGTACAAAAAAATATACTGAATGAAAGATCCCCGGGACAAGATGACGGCAGGTAAAAATGCTTTTACGTAATAGCGCTTTTGGCAACTCTAGTTTGGGTTACGCATCTGGCGCAGATATATTTAATGGTAAAACTTTTACACATTTTAGTGAACTATGTGCGAGTTGATAACTATAGATAAATATAGATTTGTAATGAAATATCATGAATCATGTGAGATAGATTGGAAATCTCTTTCCAATAATTTAAGAAACTTTTGCGTTGTGAGTGGCGTCCAAGTTAGACCACCACCATTGTGTATTGTATAATATAATCTGCTTTTATATTTTTTTTAAATTTAGACACTTTTACTATTGAAAGTTTTAAAATTATTAAATTTTATTATACAAAAAATTGTACAATACATGTGAATTATTAATTTTATCCAAGGTCTAATTTGAATCGTCTTATTATATCCATTTTGATGAATGTACTAATGTAATAATGCGGTGATTCGTCTTCATAATGTTACACCCACGGTCTTAATATTGGTGTATACAATAAACTGCAACATAATATTATAATACAATAGACATATTTTATTATAAACTTAAAATAATTTACTTTTAGTATATATCGTAATTTATCGCATTTATACATAATAACTTTAATATTCTTTAAATAAAAATGGAACGATAATTTTACATTTTGCAAACAAAACAAGCTTCCATTTCGTATTTTTGGGCAAAATTTTAATTTTGACGTGAAAAAGCTCTACTTTCGAATCTTGTCACTGTTCATAATCGAGTTACGAATAAGTTCTACCTTTTTGCCGTCTCAAGTGTTATCTCAACGTAATTGTCCAACATTGTATTGGGCGTCCTTCGTTTATTTTTCAAGAAATCGTTAAATTGTATAAATATTAAGAAAACTAAAAAAGGTTAATGACATTTGTGTATCACTGTAACGTTCGTGCAGTCGGTTAAGTTTGCATGATGTATGTCATTTACCTCAACAGTTTATTTAATTTGCTTTCTCAATTTATACTTTCGGCTATATAAAATTTAAGTTGTTATTAAAATACGCACCACTATATTTTTAGATTAGAATATAAATATGTAATATATTATATTTACACAATATTATTATATAAAAAATAAAATCAGCTTCACGCTGTGTTCCGCGCACAACAGGGTAGGCAGAGGGAACCTTGTGTTAAGACACTGCGTTCAGCGGAAAGTGGGGAACGGAGTGTCTTAATCACTGGGTTCCCTTTGCCTACACTGCTGTGTGCGGGATACAGCGGGAAGCTCATTAGATAAAAAGATATTATTTGAAGATAAAGAACGAATGATCAAAGATGCTAAATTAAATATATATATTTTTTAAATCCACTCCAGAACACGTGCTGAGCATTTTATAGATCCGAAACGAAGTGAACCGTATGGTCGGAAACCGTCTCCCAACCCCAGGATATCCTGTTTGAAAAATAAAAGAGCTACCCCACACCTATGTAAGAACAAAACGATTATAAGACATGCCATACGGAGAGCCGAATTATATTAAACCTTAAATGTAGACATTACAGTATAGTTTTATACTTTCATTGTAAAAACGCATATTGAGCGATCAAGAATGAATAATCTGATCTTTATAAATTTAATAATGTACATAATTATTTTATGCACTTATAAGGATTGTTGACACTTTATGTGGCTTTCAAAATTGTTTAACGTTTTTTGTTATAATAAATAATCATCAAAAAAGAAGAAGAAACCATACTATGTAAGAAATGAAAGTATTTTAGCAGTACCTTTATATTTATTAAAATAATATAACTTACATATGAATATTCATTATTATATCTCATTGTTATATTTTTAACTTCAGAGCGGGGTAGGTAGAGGGAACGTAGTGTTTAAACACTCTGTGCACCCACTTTCCGTCGAATTCTGGAGGCATTGCGTATAGAGTGGCGAAACTCTACGTCCCGCTTTATCTAAAAATGAAAATTTAAATTAAATATTTCATTTCCTCGGGTGGGAATCAAACCCACAACAAGCCATGACAATAAAAATTGCCTATATAGGCATAATTTGAGATTATTTAAATAGTTTTACTTTTTATTCACCTTAAATGTACATACATGTAAACGTGACTCTACATGATAATAAAATAAATAACACAACGTCACACGTCAGATCATAAAACGTAGCCGTTAAAAAAAAATGTCGTGTTGTAAAGTTAATATGGTGCTGTGTAAGGGAATAATAAAATAAAATAATATAATAATGATAATAATTTAGTATTTTATTCAGAACAAATAATAATATATTTTAGAATTACAACACATAATACACATACTTATTTAAGTTAATTGTAATATTTGATTTTTGCTTATTATTTGTAGTCCGGTTTGCCAATCGGCGAAGGCCTCCTCCAATCTTTTCCATTTAGTTCTTTCTAGAGCCACTCTGTTCCACATCACTCCAGCGACTTTTCTCATGTCATCTTCCCATCTTTTCTGGGATCTGCCTCTTTTTCTTTTACTTTCTCTGGGGTACCATCCTGTTAATTTCTTACTTCATTTGTCCGGCCCTCTCATCATGTGCCCAGCCCATTTCCATTGAAGTCTTCGAATCTTTGATGTCACATCTTGTGTATTGCTTTTACTCTTAATTACAACTTTTTTCACTTTCTCCAATTTTTACACATGTGACATACTCTTTTTCATTGCGCTTTGGCAGATTGCAATTTTGCTTGTCATTTCCGGACTAGAGTCCATTATTAGCATATGTAAGGACATTGCATGAAGTTTATTGTCTTTCATATTATCTTTTAAGCTCCAGTATCTTTTCCAAGCGTTTGTTATTATTTTTTCTCTTTCTTTAAGTAAACGTTCTTTTTGGGATATAAGCTGTCCCAGATGTAATGTACTCTTCAGAGCAAATTATTTCGACGTTTCCTAATTCCTAATAGTATTTTCTCTTTATTTTTATTCGTTATTACTCTAGTTTTCTCAGGATTTAGTTTTAACTACGAGCGAGCTCATTTATCATTTTGCTGATGTCTTCAGGTGTTTTGGCGAAGAGAACTATGTCATGACAAAATCTTAAGTAAGTTAGAAACTTACTATGTACATTATCTCCGAGATTTTCGCAATGGAGTTCCCTTAAGATTCAATGAAAATAAAACAAGATACAAGGAAGATATTAAACTAAGTGAAAAAAAAAAATTTGAAATTTAAGTTACAGTCATAATAAAAAATTGCAAAAAGTGAGAACTTATAATAGAAATAAGGAAAAATTCTAAATGTTAAAATTTAAAGTATATAACTTTAATAATATATATCAATACAAACTTATAATTGTAGGTTATTTCATACAAAATAGAGTACTCGACTCTTTAGTTATATTATTATTAAAATGGACTCGCTCTAACTCGATAGCATTATAAATTTCCAAATGAAAGGGCGAAAATATATGGCATGATAATAAGATTAATCTAATTGAATCGGGGAGCCATGACCCCATGACATTGCCAAGGGACAACTGTAACGAGAATGCGCCAACTTAACGTTACATAATAAGTTTGTTACATTTTATTCGTGAAATAAAGTTACATACACTCCGTATGGAGTGTCTTAACACTAGGTTCCCTCTGCTCAGCCTGTGCGGAATACAGAGTGAAGCTGTTTTTTTATTTTTTACTTAATATGAATTCAAAATTTAGTGCATTTATATATGTATTCCATTTATATATGTATTCAGTAGTAGGTTAATAAGTAAAATATACCAATTCAGTTTATAAAAAAAATGATATAGTCTAACATGAAATTTTGTATCATTTAAGTATCAAATTACCATGGAAATCGAAGCACATACTTCTATATATAATTTTAAATGCAATGCTGTTATTGATAATACTATCAATAACAGTGTTAAATATTTAATTTTTAATGGCGTAAACCTATAACGTTATATATGATGTATATTGTTATTTTTTACTATTAGCATATCAATTTCATAACAATTGCTTTTCATTATTACAATATAATTAATTAAATTGTGCAATTTTCACATAACAATAAAATTATTATAAATTACACATTCATCCATGTTATTATTGAAAAAATAACAACTCTAAACAAAAAGGTTTAATGCACCTGAGCAGCCACAAAACGCGATTAATTCCCCATTCGTTCTCTTTCTATCTCATTCAGCAGACGCCGGTGAGTCGTAACGTGTAACGTTCGTTCTCGACAGTCGCGCTTTGGCTGTCGCGTCGAATGTTTCGCGCATGCGTAATAATAAAACCGAACTATGAACTGACATTTCGAACGTAAATAAACAGTGTTTAAAGTTAATTATTTCGTGATAGTGATTATTATTCATATATATTTAGGATATTTATATTCTAGTGTCGAGTGCAACGAATTTTCAAGTAAGTACTTGTATTTTTTTTTTGCGACGCATCGATTTTGCAACATGCATCGCTCAGATTTATTGTTTTTTTCATTGAATTATCGTTTGGGTTTTTGTGTGTTCAGTAACTTGACAGTGTGTTAATTTATAAAACAGATTATATCGAAATATTAGATTTAGCGGCATAAGTTATAAAAAAAATGAAGAAATTTAAGCTTAAAAAAAAATATTTAACTTAATTTAAATTCATTACATTGTTTCATATTTTAAAATTATTTTACGTAAGTTTCGTGAACGACCAAAAAAGTATACAAATACGATTACAGTAAGAATGACGATCGGCACATGTTTTTTATGAACTGCAACATTGTTGTTATGCTTTTTTACTGTCTTTACCTGATCCAGAATACAACTTATTTCATAATAACATTATAAATATATGTAATTTTAGCTATAATTTTAGTTTTATACTTTATTTATATTATATTTATACCTACTGACCGCTTAATGTCCAACTTCGAAACGATAATTAGGTATTTACATGCGGTCACTGAACTCTTAGTCTTGAGCCAAAGATAGACGCCAACATCCTAACATCTAATCTGTTTCATAGTAAATCGTTTTAAACGCAGCTAATTAAATTCTAAAATGCCTAAGATTTTCTTATCGAGATATCAAAAAAAAATCATAGTTCGCTACTACTCGTTAGATTTTAGAATTGTTTAGTACAAAATAGCGTACGAGAAATGGATACAATACAAATATTTTGTAGGCCTAAGTTAAATAGTATCAATTTAAAATGTAGTTTAAGTAAACTAGTTTCATGACTAGATCTTATAGTATCATAATTTTTTGTAAGATTATTTTTATTATTATTATGTAAATGCAAATTGAATTATATTTTAAATATAATTTATTTCATTTACACAATTACCTGTACTTGTAACGTGTATATATTTAATCAGTGTTGCCAGATTTTGTTTTCGGTGAAAAGCGGGATTTTTGCACATTTTACGTATAAAAGTGAGATTCTTTCGCCAAAAGCGGAATATACAAAATAAAGCGATAAAAATTTAATTTATTATTTATCCATTTATTGAGTTTTAAATAAAACTTCCAACAGTGATAGATATAAATATAAAATGTTACATTAAAATAGAAAAAACGTCAATATATTTAAACGATATTGTTTTGGTTTACCATATTACGTAAGGCAGTTAAGACACTACGACAAATAATATAGTATCTGTGACATTTAATTTTTGGGCTACAAATCGGGACGTCCCGCCAAAATCGGGACATCTGGCAACGCTGTGTATAATATATTAGTAATTTAGAACGGTTGCGTACTATAATACAACATTATTTACGCAACGTGTTATCGAAAGTTTTACGTTTTAATATTTATTTAACTAAAATAGGTAAATTGATTTTTTTTTTTGCAATAAAGAGACGTCATTTACTTCACATTCTATACAATGTACACTCTTAACTACTCTACTATAGCTTCTGTACTGTTGTTAACAACTCTTAATCTTTATATCCATATATATATCTTTAAACTGTTATACTTCAAGTTAAAATTTAACTATTAATATATTTAAAAAAAAAACCATTGTAAACTAGATGCTGGTTTTATTTGTCACAGGTCATTGCATCTTAGATAACTACAACTAATTAGTATGACAATTAGATTTGTCCAGTCTTTAACATTGTTTGTTATCTTTTGTTTTAAATATGCTTTTAATAGAGTCTTTTAGGCCAAAACTTTTTGGTAATATTTTCATTTGTTAATTTATATAATAATTTAAATTAATGAATTTTTCAAATAAGTTTTCGAGGCTGTATAGTTGTTGATGTATGTTCGATCACTCAATAAAAAAATTATATTTTCATTTCTTTGCCCTTGGGAAAGGGAGTATCTTAGCACTAGCATGCCGGGATTATTTAAACGTATCGTGGAGCTCATCACTAAATACTGTCAAGATATTGTCAATTATCTACACAAATTAAGAAAGAAAATATATTATATATTTTATAAAATATATGTTAAAACTAGTAAATCTTTTATTCACTTCAAGTCAAATATATAAAACCGATAAAACAACATACTTTCCCGTTACACTGTGAATTTACAAATTAGAAGACTTTTATTAATTTTGTTAGAATACCTTCGCTAGAGAATCGCGAAAATCTTTCAACACCGCCGCAACTTGGGAACGGCTGACATACCTGCTAACCTATACGTGGACTCGCATTCCTTCTAAATTAACACGATTAAAACTCATGGGAAGTTCTTTATAGAAAAGCAAAATAAAAAAAAATCGAACCAGTTAACCAATTGATGTTAATTGATAAACCAACGAGGTATATGTTTGTGGTTAAAAGATTTCTTCAAATTTGCATTTTTTAGCCGTTTACTGGTGTGTCTTAGATCCGAATACGGTGCAGTTCAATGTATATGGTAGTGATGTTCCGTTGGAACAAGAAGTAACTTAAATTAAAAATGAACTTTATGAACTTTCTTAACTTAAGACTAGTCCGCAAAGGTAACATCCCTAGAAAAATATTTACAAAGTTTAGAATTAAAAAGAGTTAACACGTATAATTATTATTTGTGCTTGGGTTTAAGATGAACTTAACTTAACTTCACGCTTTATCCCTAGCGGGGTAGTCAGAGTGAATGGAGCGTGTAAGATGAAGATTTTCGTTATAAGCTATTATTAAATTCAGTAATTATCCAGTTAAAGTCGCGGATGTGTCGCGTACGCTAACTCTAGATAAGCTAAATACTGACTTCCTGTAATGTAGGGTGTCCACAAATCTATGAGGCAAAGAAATTTATGTAAATATATGTTTTTATATATCGAAACTAGCTTGTTGTTGAAATGTTTTAACTTGAATTCTTTTTTGAGTTGGTACAGGATTTAGGTATCGCTTCTATTCATTTCTTCTAATTAAGTTTACAAGAGTACATTTTTTGATAATTTTGTCAATTATTATTATTATTTTAGATAATTTTTATGATATTTTTGTAACTTCCACCGATTTGTTTACATGCTACCGATCTCACCCGATACAAATAATGCTGTTGATAATTCCAAAAAAAAAAAACTAAAATCTAAAAAAAAAATATCTAAATGACAGGCACAGTAACGTCAGTGGCGTTGACTCCACTAGTTATTGCCGCGGCCTCGACCCCTATGAGACCACGTATTTTTAGATTTCATCGCCGGCCTAAACGAAACTAGTATAGAGTGTGACTCACGGTGGGAAGTAATACGAACTTTGCCTTCGTGAATACATTATTATTAAACTTCTAAAACGATTTTCTTGAAAGCATACCACTTAAGAATACTGGAAAATATATGATTTATTAGTCACTGAGTTAGTGATTCGCTCGCGGGTTCACCTGTGCGGCTTATTTTATTTTTAAAACTATGTATACGTGGTTGAACTCGCTAATTTTGTCCATTGATCGAAGAATGTTAGATTAATTTACATTACGTATAGCCTGCCTCCCTGCCTCCCTGCCTCTGTGCGTTTAGAATGTGTCATATCACATGTGTCGTACGCAATTACACACTCTTTGCCATTGCTTTTGTCCGTCCGTTTGCGTTAAAAACTTATTTAATATAAAATGCATGTGTTGAAGCTCGACGTATACTGTGTATTTCTTTTGTTTTTAAATCACTATATTAGTGAAAACTACATTGCGATTTTAGTTAATATACTGTGAAAAGAAGAAAATAGAGTCTGTCGCCGTGGTGGCGCAACAGCCCAAGCGTGAGACTGTAGACGCGACGGTTGCGGGTTCGATCCCGGTAGGAGGAATGAAATGTTTATGGTAATTGCTCCGCTCCGGTAACGTGGCGTTGAGGTTTATCACTCAAAACTTTTACAAATGTCTCGAGCGGCAGAATTTAAGGAACGGAGAGTCTAACATTAGATTCCCCCTGCCCTGCTTCTTTGCGTTCCTTTAAATGCCATCAGCTCTAAGAAATATATAGGGACTGTACTGTTTCATCATACTAAACCAATAAGAGCTAGACTGTCTAAGAATACTAGAATATTTTCAAGTTTCGTCGCAAATGTCAAATAGCGATCTTTCCGCGGGTTTATTGACTTTGTAAATATTTGGTCGTAAACGTTAACTCGTGTCTAAACGATGTTCAACAAAGACGTCGTTTCTTAAAATATAAACAAACATATTTAAATATATACATATATATCATGCATTTTTTGTTATAATAATTTAGTTGCATAATTAAGAGAGTCCTTCGTAGCTCAGTGAGAGTGCGATTGTAAATACGATGGTTGTATGTTCGATTCCTACTCTAATCAAATATTTAATATTTTCTTACAACAAGTCATCGCGCGGTTTTGAGTTTTCCAACTCAACATACAATGACTGAGACTGTGTGAATGGCAGTATCTTAATGGGCTACTAAATGACTTAACACCAGATTCCCAGGTTCCCTTTGCCTACCTTACTATTTGCGGGATACAATAGCGTGAAACTAAAAAAAAATTAATTAGGTACAATTAGACGAAGTGTTGTTTTTTTTGTTTTTTGTTCGTTTAACATTTCATCGTATCAAAAATCGTCGTGATATTTTTATATTATATCATTAAAAATAAATAAATTTTGTTGCCAAAAAGCTCAGATAACATTTTCTTTTGATCTCTATAATCAAAATTACTTACTGCTCTTCTCATTATATGATTTATTAGTCAATATTCAGATTCATTTTATTAAGAGGACTATACAGATAAATGTGCTTATACAAATCTCACTTTCACGCATTTTCCCGCGTAACAGTATTTTGCTATAGGCAATACCTAGTGTTGAGATACTCCGTTCTTTAATTTCTTTTATTTTTTTAGTTCTTTACTTTAACTTTGTACGAGGTTTGCTTTTATATTGTTTTTATAATAACTTTTATATGACTAACTTTATTACATCTCATTCGCTTAGACCCTCTTATTATCGTGAATTGACCTTATCGCGTAACCTATTAATCGGTATCGAACAGTTAAGCTGCAACCGACTATCTGGAATAATGACATAATAAAGTCTTGCTATCATATTGGTGAGGCATTTGTATTATATATATTAATCATGATTTGACGGCGCCATCTATTTTATGGAAATAATAAATAATAATGATTTACGTTATTTTCAACGTTATTGTTATTTGTAGCAGAAGCAATGAGAGCTTTCCTTTCATTTTTACCCGACTGCATCGAAAATCAAAAGGATTGTGCGTATGTATATATGTGTGTGTCCGTTTCTTTGTTTCTTTATAACTGTTAAACTAGTGAACCGATTTTGATAAATGTTGTCTTTGTATTTGTCTTCATGGAGCGAGCGTTACTAGTTTACATACAATGTTATAGTTTATGCACTCGGATTTTTTGTTATTTATACTACTACTACTACTAGATTCACGCTTTATTCCTAGTGGGGAAGTCAAAGAGAACGGAACGCCTATATAATTTATCTGTATTAATTATAATCAGCTTCACGCAGTATCACGCACACATCAGGGTAGGCAGAGGGAACCTTGAGTTAAGACACCCCGTTCCTTGTTTTTTTATCTGTATTAACAGTACTAAAATGAACTAACAATGTATAGAGGAATTCCAAAAGATCTCCAGACGGGAGCTTATTTAATGCCCAACGTGGGAGTGTGGAAGAGGTGCTAAATGCCTACGGTTTCGCTTTTAAACGAGTCAATATCTTAAGTCTAACAACAAAAAGAAGTTTAAAAGTACTGATGTCAAGATTGTGAGACCGTCGTGGTCGAGGAGCATAAGTGTGTGACTGAAACGCGACGGTTATGGGTTCGATTCTACGAGAAAAAGAAATAATTTATTAATATTTTCATTTCTTCGCTCTGGTACCAAGGCAAAAGCCTCGTTGAGGTTCGCCACTCAACAACGATGTTTAGAAAAATTCGGGGAGCGGAGTGTATCAACACTATTTCCTTTTGCCTAACCTGCTGTGTGCCGAATACAGCGTGAAGCTATCAAGATTAGATTTGAAGGACGATAGGAATTTAGGTATATCTTCATGATACTAAATTATACTGACTTGTTATATAATATCACTTTGTATTAATGTATTGTAATTAATGTTACGAATCTAATATTTGGTAGGATTTATTGGGATAGTGTCGACGCAAAGTGCGGCGTTGAGTTTCGCCCCTCAACACGCAAAGTCACGCGATGTCTTAACACTAGGTTCCCTGCCTACCCTATTACAATGTAAAGCTGAAAAAAAAACAACTTTATAAGCTACCTACAATTGTAGACAGTCGAATAAATTTTATTATAAATCAAAATTTATACGGAATAAAAAACCTTAATTAAGTAAGCAATAAAAGGATGTTTTTTTCGAACCGTGAAAGATTGAGACATGATGATAATAATGTACCGTTTGCAATTTTTCGGTGTTTCCGGCTTCACATTCAAAATCGAGTTTTTCTCACGAATAATTACTTTAATTTCTGGTAAACTTGCAAATTTAAATTATTGCAGTTTTTTTTTAAGTAATTTAGTCTATCTGCTATTTTATTTTTGATGAGTTTTTAATTACTTATCTTTGTCCATGTTTATGAATTGTAATTCAGATTTGATAATTGTAATTTACTTTGGTTTGGTCTTTTGGAAGATAAAATTTAGTAAAAACCATACCTTTGAAATTTTTACAAAGGATTATTTACGTTTGTTTTTTTTTTCAATTTCACGCTATATCCTGCTGAGCTGACTGAACCTAGTGTTGAGACATGTCTTTCCCCACTTTCTGTCGAATTTTTCGAGGCCTTGCGTGCCTTGATGCCAGAGTTGAGAGTTGTAAGAGTAAGAATTTATCTACAGAGATAGATTTTTTCAACTAGACCTAATATTTGTTGCAATTATTTTAAATACATTAATTTTGCTAGTTGTACATTATTTTAAAAGATCGACGTTATACATTTTAAAAATACCCACCGACATATCTAAAACAGTTTCGCCCGAGTGCCGTACAATAAACGCACCAATAAATCAACCAGCAATGAGAGCATTACTCAGATGTTATCTTCTATTAGTCATCTGTAATTTTATTACTTATCTTAGATGAGGACATGTCGTGACAGGTCGAGACGTGTATGAACTTGAACGACTTTGTACCAACATTTGTTGAACGTATGCTATGCTCTTATTTAATTGTTTGGGTTTGAGTGATTAGCTTAACGAATCGTGGTGGCATGGTATGGATGATGATATGATAATATTAAGTTATTAATATTCTTTTATTGTATCTTTAAACCAGAAGATTCCAGAAGAAATTAAATAATATTTATCTATCTAATGTAATATATGATTGGAGAGGAAATACTTATTAACTTTGTTTTTATGTCGGGTGAGTCGTCTCTGATTCATATCTGATTGGTTAAGTGGAAACTCGTCATAATTGCGACTCACCTAATTTTTACCTCTTTTAATAATAAAATACCTAAAATAAAACAATAATACATAATCTCTTTATATATTCTTTGCATTCTACCGAAACAGAGGCCAATCGGTGCGCAGGAGCACAATGTGAGTGTAAATGCGACCGGCTCTAAGTTCTATTCCTGCTCAAAGAAATTAAATATTTAATATATTTGTTGTATTTTTTTGCTCTGGTGTCGAGGCAAAGCGCGGCATTGAGTTGTAGAACGGATTGTCTTTACAGTGCGGGAAACAGCGTGAAGCCGATTTTTTGAACAAAAGCCTTATTATCCTATAACACAACTTTAAAATAGAAAATTATAAGTAACATTCAATGAATTTTATTTATAAGCTTTATTTTAAAATTATACTCTACATCAGCAATTACACTTACGTATGTATGTATATGGTGGACAAGAAACTATGAAAAACATAAAAACCTAACAATTACGTTAGCGTTTAAGAACGAGAAGAGAATGTATCAATCATCTTCCATAATGAATGAATGAATGAAAATGAGCCTACTTAAAGGTAACTCGTGCTATTCGACAAAAAACCCTATTACGTTCCTCTACAGCGTTTCATATTTAGATATCGTTCGTATCCAGTGAAGGTAGAAGCAAAAAGTATGGATTACTCTGCACATAATGACCCCTTGTGTGGTTGAACACCGGATATCCTCCACATATGTTTTAGACAACAAAAAGTGGGTTTACTTTTTTACATTACTACCGTCCTCCGTACTCTGTTTTCACCCTTAGGGAGAGTTCGCGTGCCGAAAATTGCACGCTAAGGAAATATCGAATAATTTGCAATTTCACTAATAATTGTTCAACTTTAATATTTTCGCTTTTATGTTAGTTAATTTTATATTTTGGTGTGTATATCACTATAGGTACCAGTACATAATTGAATAGTATTTTTTTATTTATTTTACCATAATATTATTATATTACGTTTTTAATTTTATTTCCAAACGTAATAGTTACTAGTTTTCTATACGTTTAATTATTACATTATTACCAATAAGAAAAAGGCTATAATTGCCTAGTGAGTATCGACGGATGTTTCTATAGAACTTGAATTAAAAGATAATAAGTGGAAGTTTCGACAAAGCAGACGATCGAAATTAATAAGCTTGAATTAGATTCAAGCAAGCCCAATTTTAAATAATAGCCTTACTGGATTTTTAGAGTTCTGTGTTCTATGTAAACTGAGGGATGAGAATTAAAATTTTGCTATCTTACTAAATAATATAAAATGAGGTCAGTCGTGGCGCAGGCATTCAAAGTGACTATAAACGCGTTTTAGAGGGTTTTAGATTCGATTCCAGTCGCGGAAATGAAATATGCTGTCTTCTGTTACTATATTACACTACCTATAATATTAATGGAGCACATTTTTAATCAAAATACCCTTGTCTTGTTTAAACGGCATAACATGTTTTCCAAACAAATATAATATCGTAGTTAAATTTTTAACACCTCAGTTAGAAATCCGACGGGACCCTCTTTAACCGGTTATTTTTTACAACACCAAGAGGCAGGTTAACCGTCGGTCAAATTGGAATTGATGATAAATGATTGCTGAGATTCAGTATAATGGCTGACGGCTTCCAACTACTTACATATGATTTTTGTTTTATTTGATGTGTTCTACGTAGTGAAATGTGTAATCATTCTTGTTTACCAATAAGAAATATTATTAACATTTTTTGGGGCGGGGACACAAGCGTAATGTAGACGCGATAGGTTGTGGGTTCGATTCCCACTCGAGGGCATGTAAAATATCTGATATTTTGATTTCCTAGCTCTGCACTTCCGCCACTCAACACGCAACACCTCCAGAATTCAACGGATAATAAGGAACGGAAGGGTCATGATGGAAACGTGCCGTAACACTAGACTCCCAGGTTCCCTCTGCCTATTCTGCTATGTGCGGTATATAGCGTAACATTACATTTTTTAAAAATTAAAAATATTACTAAATACAATATTAGTATAAAAAAAAAACACTTTTGGCTCTAGATCAATATTTATATATATAAATCAAAGACTATCGGATTACATTAAAATATTTACTTAATTTTTAACTTTTTAACTAATTCTAAAGCAATATATTCACACGAATTGTGTTTTATTTCGCTTAGGTATCCATAAGTAATGGCCGCGGTACCTGCACGGCACACTGATAAGGTTGATTCTCTCCTAGCGTAAAGTTTATGCAAATTAAAAGCTACCGTACGATCACAGAATACCGGGCAACAAGAATAACTCTACATTCCTTCTGATACTTTTATAAAACTAATAGTATTCGAGTGCTTTTGTACATAGAAATGACTGTTTTACCAACATGAGTGGATGAAAGGTTCAAAGAAGTTTAACCTTTCATTTTGTTAAAATTACTTGAACTTTACACTAGTAGGTACTTCTGAATGAATCGGAAAATGGAGAAAGGAGAGTATTAACACTAGGTTGCAGCATACCGTGGATAACGCGAGGCGTGAATTAAGGTACCTCATTTGGAACTAAGGAAGAAAGAAGCTTCCTATATCCAAGGAATTTTGCACTATTTTTGGATAAAGAAAACGACAATCACCTTTAAAAGAGAATATTATGTATTACATATGTATATATATATATACCATCGTCGCGTGCGGCGTTGAGTTCTATCACTCAACACGCAATGCCTCCAGAATTCGAAGTGGGGAACGGAGTTTCCTTAACACGAGGTCCCCTCTGCCTACCCTGCTGTGTGCGGGATACAGCGTGAAGCTGAATAGATTTTTGATTTGAATAGTAATATTTTCGCCAATTGCAACGGTATGTAATGCTCTTGGAACCAAGTCTATAGGTAGTTAAATTATTTTTTTTATTTTTTTTCCAAAGAGCAATGCGCCATTGTTATTTTGTATGTGTGTTGTAGTGGGCGCTTGAATGATGTCGGCAAAGCGATATTATCTTTGTAGGTAACTAGAAAAATGAAGTTTTAAATTTAAATTTTTTTATAAGTGAGCGAGGTGAGTCGTGGCGCAGGGGCTCAAAGTTTGGCCGCTGTGGGTTCGATCTCCACTCGAGGAACTGAAATATTTATTTATATTTATATTTTAATTTATTCGCTCTGGTGTCTAGGCAAGGCGCGGCGTTGAGCTCCGCTACTCAACACGCAATTGTTCCACAATTCGACGGAATATGGGGAACGGAATGTCTTAACACTAGATTCCCTCTACCTGACCTGTTGTGTGCGGGATGCAGCGTGAAGCTGATTTAATTTTATAAGTGACCGAAATATTTAGATATGCTTGAATTTTTTGAATAAAACTGCTATAATGTGTATTTGGTCCTTAGAAATGTAAATTTTCTCCAAATTTTTATCTTTTAATTTACGATTGATATCTATATCCATTAATAGTTATCTATACAATCTGTCTAAATATTAAAAAATACACATTTTTTGTAACAGATAAAGAAACAAATTGACAGAAAGGAAGCAAGTGGAACTCGTTGCTTGAGTTTGTTGACTGATCTGCCGAACTGGTTATGATGTAACAACGTGACCGGATTTAAAGCGACATATCTAGAATTAGTGGATTATTTATTATTGTTTTTATTGTATATTACATTAATAATATTGTTTATCTATTATTTGTAATTATTAAATATAGTTTTGGACTAGGGTCACAAGCGTGTAACTGTACACGCGTCAGTATTTGGGTTCGATTCCCACTCGAGGAAATGAAGTATTAAAAATTTCATTTTCGCTTTGGTGACAAGGCAAAGTGTGGGGTTATGTTACGCCACTCAACACGCAATGTCTCCAGTATTCGGTGGACAGTAGGTGACGAAGTGTCTTAACATTTGGCTTCCTCTGCTTACCCCTCTGCATGCGGGATACAGCGTGCAACTGATTTAAAAGTCCTAGTTTTAGTTTTCTAAGAATTTTAACATGTTTTTAGGTGTAAATACTATGTATAATTTAATAT
Source organism: Heliconius aoede (assembly GCA_037355905.1). Taxonomy (NCBI): domain Eukaryota; kingdom Metazoa; phylum Arthropoda; class Insecta; order Lepidoptera; family Nymphalidae; genus Heliconius; species Heliconius aoede. The sequence goes on along the minus strand of JBAIZZ010000064.1, from coordinate 1,293,910 downwards.
AGCAGCTCGTGGTAGTCAATAAATATTTAGTAAGTAAAGTTAACTGACAGATTTATATATAAAAGTGTACGAAATTCCAAATTTCAAACAAAAGTATTGTACAGGCCGCCATTCACCAGTCCTCTTCAAAAACTGGCAACACTACTGACAGGTGTGTTCCCGTCGTGCCCCTTTTTTTCAACGTCCGTTTTCGTACATCGAACTCAACTTATAAAAAGCTTAAGAACCAAAGCGAATATATTTAAAAAAATACTTTATATTACTGTGAACAACGCTCAAATTTCCATATAGAAAATTTAGAGCGATAAAAGCGTAACAATGAATGGATCGTTTCCCATACAATATGTTACAACGGTTAAAAATACTGGTCGATGTAAAAAGGCTTTTAAAATTGTTAACTTTGGTTCTACATTTGCTTACTAAATAGTTTTATACGGCGATATTGTTTTTGATTCATTTTAGGATATCGTGTATCCCGAATCAAGGATAAAACTTACTTAGGGGTAGCTTGAAATAATAATGTATTATAGCTTATTTGTTCCCAATAAACAATAGTTATTTGAATCACTTAAAATAATGTTAGTTCAAGTTAATTTGACCGACTACCGGATATCTAATATGAAATTTCAAAATTTATTTAATTATATATATTCCAGAAAGATAACTATAGTTTAGGTATAATTTAAATTAAGGCCAGTCATGGCGCCGGGGTACATTAGTGTGTGACTGTAAGCTCGATAGGTTATAGGTTCAACTGGCACTCGAAGAAATGAAATATTAAATATTTTCATTTCATCGCTCTGATTGATGACGTTGATGCAAAGCCCAGCGTTGAGTTCCGCCACTGACGCATTGCCTCTACAAATCGGCTTAAGTAACGGAAATGTCTTAATGAATTACGGAGTGAATTTAAGAAGTGAAGTGTCTTATCACTACCCTTGCTTCTACACCCGTGATACAGCGTGAAAAAATGCATTTTATTGCACCTTAATGCATTCTGTGCATTAAGATTATACCAAAACCCATAAAGAACTACCCACAATATAAAGCAATTTGTAACAATCGAAATGAAAGCCGATAACTGTATTCATAATTTCTCTTAAACCGTTTCCCAACGCTTCGTTCTTGAAACAGACAGTATCAGTTCTTCATACTTCACACGCCGACATTTATTTCTTCCGATTTTGATTCTCACGTCACCACCGCCGAGGTTTCTCGGTACTGGTTTGTGAGACGTCATATTTATTGGAAAATACTGAGGTGACAGGTTACAATGTCAGTGTCGTTTGCGCAATAATCAATCGTTAGTAGGTAATCAGCGATTTTTATGTTTTCCATCAACTTGGTTATTTGGTATTTTTCAGCTTCACGCTATATCTCGCATATAGCATTGTAAACAGGTTCCAACGCCGCGGCCTGGCTTGTTACTAGAACGAAGAAATGGAAATAATTAATATTCCCACTTGGGGAATGAATCCCCGAGTGGGAATCGAACCCACAACCATCGGCATCTACAACCGGACGCGTGTGCTACTGCCACGACGACCTCTATTTATTATTATTTTTTTTTATTGTTATTTCTATGTACATCTCTAACTCAATATCTCCACTATATTGCATTGTGAACTTAACATTAATGCAAATGCATTGGTCAAGAAATATTCTTTTGTAGAGATAATAGTATTAAAGAAACCAAATTAGGTATGTAATAATTACGAAAGTTTATTTTTCCTTATTTTTGTAAGGAAATAACTATATTTATTATATTACTATACGACATCTATCAATTTTAACAAACCTGCAATCCGATTCCTGGCCAAGCTCGGTTACTTCCTTTCATCATTAAATTCCAAAGCCTTTCTAGGAGTCGAGATACAAAGATTTGATATTTCCAGCTGTTGGTATTTCCACAGCATTATCTTACATTCACGAAGCACTAAGAAATGTCAGCTTGCCAATTACTTTAACCTTTAATACAAATTTATTTATAGAATATTTTGCAGGTTTTCGTTGAGGCGTACCTAATTGGTAAGGATACGAAATAAGTTCTGTGACTGTATGTCTGTTCTGTTCTGTTCTGTGTATATAATATTGATTACACACGTTTGTTCGTATATAAGATTACTCATATGTGGGTGCAGTAAAAAAAGAATAATTACTATAGAGTTGTAAAGTGTAAACGTATAGCTCACTAAACTCTTAAATTTAAATAAAATAATTTTTATTTAATGTTTAATGTTTACAATAAAGCTAAAAATAGAAAATTTCTACACAAATATATAATTCAAAGTGTTTATTTTAGTTCTTCATGCCAATCTTTCTAAAGCTACTCTACTTGAATAAGAAAAATGTTTTTAATTGGATAGTCCATTTATTATGTTTTAGGATGTCTGTCTCATGGTATGTACAGACGATGACACTATTCAGTACACCTGTAAATACATCGAGTCCCTTTGAATAAACACGAGTGTCATTCAATAATTTATTGTTTTTTTAAATATTTTATCATTAAGTCTGATGGGCGTTGATGTGGTCTATGGTGGTGCACGCTTCCCTCGAGGAGGCGCGGGTTCGAGTCCCACTAAGTTCAAATTTCTATACGTTTTCTAAATAAGAATAATATATTCGATTTCGGGTGAGCAGCTCGAACACTTACAAAGACAGACAGACAGACGAAAAACCAGTAAACAATATATACTCCTGGGTAGTCTAAACTTAAACGAACTTAAGAGAAATCTTAAGAAAAAGCTAGTTATATCAATCAAAATAACAATTTTGCATGCTGGAATTTTTTGGACTTACGAAATTTAATTTTTCAATAAACTGGAATTTGAACCCAAAATCATTATTCAAAATATCAACGCAGCCATAATAATTGTCATTTTCATAAAGTCTAGACATAACATTAAAAATTTACCTAAGTAATATTATAATAATTACAAGGAAAAAAACTCAGTATATGTAATGTATGTGTCATGTTTGAAATATATTTTATGGGACAAAAAACGTAACTGTTCACGTCTCGTTTGCCCGACTGTAGTTATGTTAAATCTTAATCAGTTAGTCATCTTTATTTACGAGTGTTATGTGGAACGCTGCTATGGTGCTTGCCTATAAAAACTATTTTATTGCAAATTAATTTAATTTCGCTATTATTTCAAGCAAATGTTTATTATTTATAATAAACTGATCGCACTTAACTTAGTGCTCAGACACTCCTTTCTCATTAAAATCAAAAATAAAAAAAATGTATTTCACTAATAAATAACTATCACTAATATATATTACCATTTTCAACTACTGCTTGTGTTTAGAGGCGGAACTCAACGCCACGTTTTATTTTACCGGCGCAAAAAGTGAATAACCACAATGAGACGCCACTGCGGCATATGGGCCTCAATTTAAATAATTTTTATTTGTCAACATAATCTGCCTACTATATAATGATCAACTTTTGGTAATGGGCCACTTCCTTATTGCTTAAATTGTAGCTGGTCTACTTTAGCTTTGGCCCTTCGTCATATGATCCAGATCTTTAATTTTCTGGGTTAACTAGCAGCCCCGCGCGGCATTGCCTGCTTCTTTTGTATTTAATATATTAATATGTATTTAGGGATTTTTACTACCAATAGATATCGGTTAAGCTAATACGGAAATTAGTCCGGATAAACATAAAGACAGACAGACAAACAAATATTTTAAATTGTGTAAATATGTACTTAAATAAACGATTATTGTAACAAAGTAATATTTTCTTTACGCTCCACACTTTATCAGAATTATTTTATTCTTAAAATCTACAGAAGTATTTTTTTACCGTTTAATTATATTACATATGCACCACAGTACTCTATAAACAATTACCATAATATTTAGTTTAATGTAGCGAAAATATTATTTTTATATTTATTTATTTGCTTTTCAATAATAAGAAGTTATATATTTATTTAGTTAAGAGTATATTCAATTATTGAAAATAACTCTCTACGGTATTGAAATTGGAAACTATTTATCAGCCAAACCAAGTTTGCTCTAAGTTAATAAACTAATTGACTTAGGAGGTCCAGACGATAAACCAGAATTACATTTACTCTTAGGAAAGATCTAAATGAAGATTAAATGATTTATTAATTTGTATAAATTGTAAGGGTTGATTCCGTTGTGGGTGTTATGTCCATCTGATAACAAGCCAAAGCACGGCGTTGAGTTCCGCCTACGAAATTAGAATTACTCACTTCCCTATGTCCTTAAGATACTTAGCACTTTATAACAAAAGTATTTTAGAACATTTAGAACATTCTTTTTCTCCTGAGAAATTATCTAATAGGCTGTTAGTCGATTTACACTCTAAGCCGACGATATTGAATATTGATGTTTGCCCGAGTAAGAATCGAACCAGCGACCATTACTTATTCTATATTCAGATTTTCCATCAAAACCACGCAAGATGTCTTAATATAGTACAAGTAAACAACATATTTGAAACCTCACGCTAAAATGGAAACGATTTAAAAAATTCTTAAGTCGATATCATTCAAGAGTTATAGACAAAAGGAATCTTTGGAATATCTCTCTCGCCAGTCCATTAACCCTCAGTTATCCAGTGATAAACGATTTACTATAGAGCAGACCAAATCGGAAACAAGGCCGATGTGGTAGAGCGTGGTAGAGACTTGTAGTGTTAACTGGTTCTTGCACGCTACTTTGTTCGCTTATTTTATGGAATGTAAAATTTTTTTATGAGATCTTAAAGAAATATTATTTATCAAACACTCCCCAAGTAAAGAAGGTAACGTACTGCCATGTCAATATAAACAGACGAAAATGTTAAAAATCATGTTAATAACCTGTTACGTTATTAAATGTTTTCTTGCATGTACAGATAGATAGATATAGATAGATATAGATAATGAAATCTTAGTGAACAGACGCGCCGGTGGTTAGAGCCGTGGCGAATGGTGCGACGGCACACGCAGCTGCCGCACGCAAGCCGAAACGCGTTAAATGTATACTTTTATTTTTGTTTTCTCTTATTTTTTTTTGGTTCCCTCAAGTGCTTTGCTAAAATAGCGACTGTACGAGATATGTATTATTTTAAATGTGGATATTTATTACATTTAATAAATTGTTTGTTTGCCTTCTTTGTATTATATATCACTTTAAATAAAATATATTTATTTTTTACGTTTATTTAAATCCATAATAAAATAATATCTGACGATCATAAATAAATTTATGAACAGGGCAAAACGTGCGGACGGACGGCTTTGTTACTAGTAATGTTAAAAACTACAATAGTCACCGATTATTTGAAAAATGTTGGTAGCAGCCTGTGACGATACACCTGCTGTATGAAGAACTGACATTAAAATAGTATATATATCTAAGTGGTATAGATGTTATTAATTACCAATTTTTTTTTTCTCGTCTTTACTTATTTGCAGAAAAAATAAAATTTTAAGCGTATATTATATACGGTTGATTAAGATAAAAACATACAAGTATATTATATTATATTAATAAACTAGAATTCGCGCGAATAGTAGAGAACGAAGTATCTTTGAGTTACCTCTACATTTCCAACTATTCTGCAAAACGTCGTGTTAAATTTGTAATGTGAATATACGTTGAGGCTTTCGTGGCACAGACAAGTTTCCGATGTTAAACGCGACGGTTGTGGGTTCGACTTCTAGTCGGGGAAGTGAAATATGTAATATTTCTATTTCTTAGCTTCGGTTGCGCGGCGTTGAGTTACACCGTTCATCACGCAACAACTAGGTTCCCAGGTTCCCTCTGTCTATACAATAACGAACTACATTAAACCGTAAAACTAAATAGTTTACTAACGTAATTATTTAAATCACAAAATGAATAACCATCTCACCGTTTTATGAAGCAAAAGTGTTTTAATTTCAAACGTCTGCGGTCTGCACCGTGAAAGAGGCGAAGAATTAGCAATTAACCACATTTCAACTATGAAAACATACTCCATAATAATATAAGAAAACGGGAAAAAAATACCGAGTTTCTACATTATTCACGTTCGAAAGTAAGCGGATAGCAACAGAAATGTGGGTGAGATTTCTTTCCGGCACACTCGCATCTGGTAGATTTAACATTACTTTATAAGCGGAGATAAATGTTTAGTTATTTCCGATTTTTTATGCATTTTCGTGTTAATCGAGGCCATTTGTAGCGCAGAGGCACAAACATGTGACTGTAAACGCGACCGGTTGTGGGTTCGATTCTCATTCCCTAAGAAATGAAATGTTTAATATTTTCTTTTGTACTGTCTAGTAACGAGCCAATGAGTGGCGTTCAGTTCAAGCTACAGTTTTAATGCAGAACGGAGTATATTAACAGTAAGTTATCTGGTTCCCTCTGCTTATCCTGCTATGTACGGGATACTGCGTGAAGCTAAAACCTAAACCACATTAAAAGTATGGAGCTTTCTCCAGTTTTTCCAAGTATATTTCAAAGTTAAATCATATCTATGTAGATCGGGGTAACTGTTATCTTGTCGTTTCTATTGACGTTTTTGCTATCCTCGTGCTCGCCGGCTGAGGAATGTTCACGGTCGGCGGCCTCTTTCGTAACAGTCGAGCGTGCTATTGCGAATCTTTTTGTGTGCGCCCGCCTTAATGGATTTGTGCCGTAAAAACATAGCTTTGGAATCGATGGTAGAGTGATTCCTTCACGATTTGATACGATAATAGCACCTGACTAGTTGAGTAGTTTTGAGTTTATCGTTCGGTTTATAAATAAATGTACATAGTATTATTATTTTGTTAATAAAGCTCCATGCGGGATCGAACCCACAACCGTCGCGTTACAGTCACAACCTTGTGCCGCTGCGCCACGACGACCTTAATAAATATAATATACCAATACTATTTTAAAAATAAGAACATTGTTTTTATCTAATTTTCTACCTTACTAGACCGAAGTTTGTACTGCAGTCAACACATTAAATTTTAATTATAATTGCTTGCTAGCAAAGAGCAAATGTACAAACCGGAATATATATATATATATATATATATATATATATATATATATGTTTTAGTTTAGTACTCTCAATGTCTCCAGAAGTGTGGAACGGAAGTATAATAAGAACGGAAGTGTGGATACTGATTGAAAGTTAAAGACAGACAGACATACAACAATTTTTAAGTATAGAACAAAAAATAACAACATAACTATTTATGAAATGAAATTATACGAATATTACACACAATGTTATGTATTTATTTCCCTTATGAATACGCAATGAGACCCGAGCGATTTGTAACTTTTGAACCTTCCAGTCTATATAAATATAATATTCACGTTTCGTGTACACGCACATTACTTACCATAGTTACCATAAGTAAATACTTAGAATAATAAAAACCAGTCGAGTTTTTTCTTGGGCTTCAAGAGAACATGGATATTTAATATTAATTTCAGCTCGGTACCTCAACGTGATCTCGATATAAATGGTCTTGACAGACGTACAGACGGACAAAATATAACAGAATATAATATGTTTTCTTTAAATGTACGTATACGAGTATTCTGTATCTAAGATCAACTAAATTAATTGTAGAATATTATCTATTTGAATACAGATATTGTATTTGTAATTGTTTCAATTATTTTATTAATTATAATATAAAATAAATAAATCAACTTCACGCTGTATCCCGCACACAGCAGGGTAGCTTAGGTAGGTTGCTATTCACACTATTACTAGGACCAAATTATTTTGAAAATTTTTATCGTATTATTTATAGTTCATCTGAAATATTTATACTGATGAGACCTATATGCAGCAGTTGGTGATGACAGCCTGATGTTGAAGATGATTTATTTATCACCTTATCACATGAGTACAGTAGAATATTGAAAATAGAAATAGAACATTAACACAAAAGAAATACAAGAAACATATTATATTACTTCCTTTATTCAAGTGTATTATTCATTTCTATGTCTTATAAAAAGTGAAACGTCTAAATCGATTTAGTGCATTCATAAAAAATCTAAATCGATTTGCAAGACTACAAGTAAAATTCCAAGTTTGGAATGTCACGGCGCATCGCGTCTATGCAGGTGTATTACAATGATCTATTACCGTCTTGAAATATTCTTCTTTATTGATCTTTAAATTAAATAAAACGAGGAAGTGCAGTAATAATTATAATTATAAACGCATATTATGTTAAAATAGTGTCTAGACTATAGAAAAATTGTAATATGATGTTGTAAAAAACATATTTTAGTCTCCACGAACTATTTTTTTTTTCTTTTTTTTTTAGCTTCCGGCTGTATATTAGTGGGAAAGCAGAAAGAACGCAGTCTTATGACACTCCGTTACCCACCTTCCTCTTAATTTTAGAGACATTTCAGCGACGGGACTCTGCGCTTTGTCTTATTTCACCAATCAATACTCACGCCTCGTGAATTCGGCGAAATGTAGAGAGCGAGAACGTTAATGAGAAAGGAGTGTCATTACACTCTGTTTTTCTACTTTTTTCTGACTACCCTGGTACATGCGGTATAACGTCACTTGGAATAAAGCTTAAAAATAAATAAATAAATTTAATTTATATCACTTTATGGAATTCGCATTTGATAGTAAATATATTTATTCTATAAGGATGTAGATAAAAAAAAATCTCCCACATCCCATCACACACACATCGATTATGTTAAAACAATGATAATTTAACAATAATATGTTTCCTGGAATTGTCCATTGTCGTGTCGCAATATACAATTCTCACAGTAATCTCAATTAATCTCTTGATAATTACGCATATCTCATTACTGGAGGCATTTACTACGTCAGATAGAAGCATAGTTTACGAGAATTTGATATATTAAAGAGAATTTATAAACAAATGTTATATTTAAGACATTTTTGGTTGCTGGCTCCGCCGTAGTATGTGATATTTTAAGCGCCGGAAGTAGCTCTTACTAACTTAAGCATAGCCCATTGTCTTTATGTGTATATGGATTACCGAAAATATGATTTGATATGGATTACAGCTATAAAACTTCATTTTTTTTTATCTTCATACTATTATATCTCGCATAGAATAGTGTAGAGAAAGGGGACCATGAGAATCTAATATAAAGATACTTCGTTCTGATTTAGATTTTTCCGTTCTATACTTACCGCTTTAAATTCTAGACGCATTGGCAAAACTTTTCAATTGAACAGCCTTGAATAAAATTTTGAAAGTAGGATTTTTTTTCATGTGAAAATATTTAGGAATAATATTTAATAAAATAAAGATTTGTATTGAAGGTTCGTATCCGAACTGTCGATCTCTATATCGACCTTGCAATATGTATGAAATTATTTGGGTCGGTAGATTTTTTCTAATTATGTTTTTCATAAAAAAATAATCTTTATTAATATATAATATAATATATAATAATCTTTATTATATAATAACACAGTGTGTCCAAACAATGTGTAGGTAAATAAACTCTTTACTACAGTTGAGATAGACTAAACTCGAATTGGCTCCATCTGAAGAAACTTTCCTACTTTACGTTTCAAAAGGAAGGCATCCTTTGTTCTTAGTGTTATTAGACTTTTTATTAACTTCTCTATATAAGTCTAAATGCAAATGAAACGTACGTATATACATATAATATAATAGATATTTCAACCTATGTCGAATTCTCTGCCTCTGCGATAGGCTATGTTAGGCAGAAAAACCTAATGTTAGAATATTCCGTTCTCGCTCTCTGCCGAGTTCTTGAGACATTGCGTGTTGTGTGGTGGAACGAAAATATACATTACTAGAGGACACGAAAATATTCATTATTCATTTTGTCGAGTGGGAATTGAACCCACACCCACATCACGTTGTTTTAATATATATATATATTGTTGAATTATATTGAAATGTAAAAATAGTATAAATAACTTTGTTGCATAATCTTCTCATACATATACTAGTCAACAAAATCACACAGTTTAGTTTCATCTTTTTTTAGCTTCTTACTTCACGCTGTATCCCGCTAGAAAGGTGCGGGATAGGGAACCTGGGAACCCAAGACTCATTCCCCACTTTCCACCGAATTCTGGAGATTCATAATGTAGTTTCATCTTAATATGGAATAAAAAAAAACCTTTGTATTGGAAATCGTTGCGAAAAGTTTTATTGCACCAACATCCGGTAAGTTTGCTGGAGCGCGCCGTGATATGCAATTTTTAGGTGTGAATTTCATTTTTGAATCGAATATTTTACAATTTTATACGTTTCGACTTCAAAAGATAAATAAAATTTATTTCAGTTAACACACAGCTATTTGTGTGATTGTTATTTGTGTTTCTGCTGACAGTACATTGTAATGCACGAGAGACACTAATTTCATAGTAATAAGATCGGGGATGTTGTTGAGGCCGTCGTGGCGCAGTGGCACAAGGGTGCCGCCCGTAAACTCGACGGTTGTGGGTTAGATTCCCACTCGTGAAATAGTTGAAGAAGTGAAATATTTCTTTACATTTATATTTCCATTTTTTTTTCGCTCTGGTGTCGAGGCAAAGCGCGGCGTTGAGTTATGCCACTCAACACGCAATGCCTCCAAAATTCGGCAGAAAGTGGGGAACGGAGTGTCTTAACACCGAGGTTCCCTCTGCCTACCCTGCTGTGTGCGGGATACAGCGTGAAGCTGAAAAAAAATTACTTATTCTCTCTTATTCTTGAGTAGTTAATTTCTATAAATGTTGTCATCCAAGACGTACGAAACTTTGTATGCAACTAAATATGTTACATCTAAAGTTAGAATTTGAGAAGTTTCGTTCCATCTCATGGTCGTGACATAATATGTTATAATTGAATTTCTCTATATGCCCCTTGTACTCGTATATATATTATATTGTATTCCTCGTAGGAACGGAACCCTTATGGATCACATTGTTGACCGTCCATCAAGACTATTTATCTCGAGATCGCGTGAAGGTTTTAAGCTGAAATAAATACTTAACATTAAGGTTAATGGTTCTTTGAAGCACAAAAAAAAAGCTACGTCAACGCAATCTAAATATACAAGCATAAAGCTTCTCGTAATTCTAGTTATGAAATTTGACACAAGGTGAGAACTTATGTCACAAATAAAAGAAAATTTCTGAAAAGTGAAATTTTATATGTATTTCATAGAAAAAAATATTACAAACTTATCAATAATGAATTTTATTTGTAAACTTTTTTCCGAATACTTTTACAATTTTCACACTTATGCAAACTTAAGCTCAACTTAAGCCTCGCGGACTGTAATTTTTTTATCTGACATTTAAAGATGCTCAATTATGTCATTACAACATCAAATAAGCAACATTAGAAAATGAAAGCAAAAAAATTATAAATTTAACGTATTTTATCATATTTTTCTATAAAACAAAGTCTTAACAATACGTAGAGTTGTACTTGTAAGGTGTTATTCGTCACAGACGGTACCGAATGTATTGATTACCGTAAGAAATTCACAATTGACTATAACTGTTATTAAATCGGCAGTTCAAATTATATTTTGGTTACATGTATATGTTTCGTGGGAATACACAGATTTTTATCGATTATCCAGTAATAAAATCGAATTTCATACATTTTGAAAGCAAATCGATTATTCAGTAGAGGTGGAGATCATGGCAAATAGTATTATATAAAGTTAGATTACTAGAGTTAGTTAGAGTAGTTTTATGACGATATAAAACGTATTTAAAATTTTAGAATCAACACAAAAAATTACATTGTGCTATTCACTTTGAAGTTTTTATCTACTAGTTTGGTAAAGCTAACGCAAACATTTATAAACAATAAACATAAATTTTCCCCTAAATAGTATTTGAACTACGACCATCTAATAAATTATAATATTCTATACACTTAAATATAATGACTGCCTATTGTAATGTCATTGCGTAAGTAGAAGTTTCTAAAGTTAAGTCTACAATGACACAGGTGCCCTCTGCAGGATTCGTAGTCAAACACAAAGTGACTAACATTCAAATATGCATCGTTCCCATGTCCCAGTGACTTTAGGAAACTACATAGCTTCCAACGGTTACACAACATGTACACTAGGGTTGTCTTTTCATTGAGAAATCAAAGTTATTCATCATTATTAATATAAAATATGAATTATAAAGCTAGTCGTGGCGCGTGGTCACGAGTGTATGACAGATTTTGGGTTCGATTTCGACTCGAGGAAATGAAATATTTCATATTTTCATATTTGTGTTGTGGGTAGGCACGGCGTTGAGTTCCGCCACATAACACGCAATGCCTTTAAAATTTGGTGTAAAATGGGGAGCGGAGTATTTTAACATCTAGGCTCCATCTGCCTACCCTACTACATGCAGGATCAAACGTGAAACTGACAAAAAATCTATGAAATCTATAATAGATATTATGTATTATCTTCCAAACTTAGATGAAAAAAATTTCTAACAATTGTACATCTATAGCATCTTAAATGTCCAAACTATTATAACACGGTAAAGAAGAATGATTTTGTAATTTTAATTTTATCCACGCTAATAAAATATCACAAAATATGTTATTTTTAATATATTTTCAACATTTTATTTGTACAAGCCCTAAAGTATTTAGTGAGCGTAGGCGACGCATTAATGCATCTATGAATGTAGATTTACGCAATATTGAAATGCTCATTTGATTACACAGCGAAATAGCTTATGTTAAAATGTATTATACGGTGAAGAATTTGTAATAAGGTTTTATTTGTATTTCTTCTATTTAATGTCAATAATTAGAATATTGTAAGCAAAATATAACAAATAAAGAGAGCTTTTCATTTCATACTAGTAAGGTACCTAGTAATACCTGAGATTACCACGTTTAAACAAACCAACTTCAGATTTAGGTATAATATTAATATTGACATAGTTTGTATTCAATTCAATATGTAAGTCATGTCACCGACTGTCACCTATTTTTAATATAATTTTCCTGTGACAGATTTGAACCCGCAACTAATTAAGCTCATCTTGAAACGTTGATATCAGACTGCATATTAATAAATCATCATCATCAACACGTGCCTAATAACTTTAATTGTATTGTCTAAACAGATGAGTATACATAAAAGAGATCTTATTGTACATCTTAAAAAGCTTAATGCGCGTTATGAAACGTAATAACAATGGCTAATGGGTATTGTATTCAAATAATAAATCTCTTGTATCGTTTTTTATCGTTATTCTTCATTGACATAATCTTAATTCTGTGGGCAGCCAATTTATTGGTTTTTTACTTTTTTTTTTTAGGTTCATGCAGAATCCCACACAAAGCAGGGTAGGCAGAGGGAACCTGGAAATGTAGTAGACACTGCCGTTCTCCACCACACGATTAATTAAGGAAAATATTAAATATTTCATTTCTTCGAATGAGAATCGAACTCACAACCTGTCGCGCCTACAGTGGGTCCCTCTATACGTTTTACTTATATTTTCATACATATTTCCATGTGGAATATGATTTCTGAATATTTCTACGTATAAAAATAAATCTGAATTTTGATAAGTCACTCGTTTATTTTCTCAACGAGGATAAAAATATTCTTAAACAATCGTGTTTTGATTTGATAATAAATGAATTTGTGGTTCCATTTGTATAAATAAAAAATGATATTATAAAAAAAATGATATAATTCATAATATTAAACAAAACAATCCCCTAATATATTTATAGGTAGGGTAGAGTAGGTAGGGTAGGGTAGGTATGGTAGGGTAGGTATATTTGTAGAGGTATTGGCGCTATTGTCGCTCAATTACAACCTTTCTTGCTTCAATCGCCATTCTTCTTAAAGGGAAGTGGTTATTTTTGAATATACCAGAATTCTTGTTCACTAAGTACCGTGTGTTTTATTACTCCACACACAATTTCTCTAAATGTGTAAAAAAAAAAAAGAATGGAATATTCACATTAGGTTAATTGGTAGGTTTTCTCAGTCTATCTAATAGCAATTCAAAGAGGTCGTCATGGCGCAGCGGCACAACTTGACTGGACAAAACGCGATGATTATAAATTCGAATTTCACTCGGGAGAATGAATCATTTTGCACTTAAAACATAACAAATCCCTTTATAAACCCTGATCTGCGGGAAAAAGCATGAAGTTGGCTGGTATCTAATAATAATTACGCTAATATAAAAAAAAAGTTATTCGAGTTCATCACTTACATTGATCCAAGTTTAAAATCTTTGGAATAGTTTTTGCTATTCATTTTTAACACGCTTTTTATTATCTGCGCTATTCAAAAGCTGTGTATGTTTTTAAATTTTCCACTTGGATAAGTTGATTCAATAAAAATAATG
>JBAIZZ010000064.1:1225219-1279469 GCA_037355905.1 Heliconius aoede | reverse complement strand
AAATATATATATATATATAGAACTTAAGTTCATCATATAAATTTTAAACGATAGTTGTTATAAAGTTTCCATCCGTATATTTGAGTAAGTTGAGAAGCTTAATTTCAAAGGGTCTATTACAAAGTCTAAAATTTTCATGTTTATAATTTAACACACAAAAGTGAAAACATTTTCGAAAGGCATTAAATTATGGCTGAATTGGCAAAGTTGGGCATTTATGTCTCAGATACTGTTGTACTGGCCAGTCATGGCGCAGCTGCACAAAGTGTGCTGCAAAATCGACTGGTTGTGGGTTCGATCCCCACTCAAGGAAAGGAATTATTTATTTACATTCATATTTTCATTTCTTCGCTGGTGTCGAGGCAAAGCGCGGCGTTGAGTTCCGTCACTCAACACGCAATATCTCCAGAATTTGGCGGAAAGTGGGGAACGGAATGTCTTAACACGAAGTTGCCTCTGTCTACCCTGCTGTGGGTGGGATACAGCGTGAAGCTGATTTTTATTTAGATACTGTTGTCTGGAGACGTATGTACCTTGCTCTGGTCTCTGAACATCTGACAGTTTTGCTTGCAATCACACCTAAAAAGCAAATGTATGAATCTTGTATGTTCATACCTACATCTTAATCATAGTAAAGTACATTTTGATTTAACATAAAAAACATAATAAAAAAATCAAAAAATAACATAAGAAATTTAACTGTTTAGTGTTAAATTAGTAAACAAACAAAACTACATACTCACTATATATTAAATTCTAAACTCCTGTTATTAAATCTTCTTTTGTTAAACACAACAATAGTTTATTCACGAGGCTAACGTTACAGTGGCTTGTCGCCTACTCGCGATCTTGAAATATTAACAACCTGTACACTGGTGGATTTTGTTCAAATATACCATTCGTTATATGGTAACAGCAAAAGAATTTTAAGGGTAAGGGTAGAGTGGTTAAGGGATGAAAGGGAAGTTATGTTCTTGTACTGATATAACTTTAAATTACTGTATTTGTTGTGACATTGTAGAGTAATTCGTCTAATTTGTGGTTTAAAACGCCACGCTGAGTTCTGTTACTCAACACGCAATGGCTCCAGATTTGGTGGAAACAGAGTGTTTTAACACTAAATTCCATCTGCTTGCCCCGCTTTGAGTGAAAAAAGTGTGACGTTTAAAATAAAATTAATAAATGTTTAAAATCTTGTAAACTCGAACGCTCTATAAAAGTAGATCATTAATTAAAAAGTCATAAATATCGTAATTCTCTTTAAAGTCACTAATAAAATTAAACCCTTGCGTCTTTTCTTTTTATTGCTGGCGAACTAGGATAAAGGAACCATTTCGCCACTTGGGATTCAAAGGACGGTATGTTCAACTTAGGTATTTTTAATTGAGCTTTCTAGGTCATAGGAAGCGGTTTTACAGGAAACGAAACGAAATCTTATATTTTTTTTATTGTAAAATGAAAAAGCTTTTACTAACTTTTTGAGTTAATAAAAAATATAATGCTTCAGAATAGAATAGCTACTTTTCTGTGATAACAAAGATTTAAGATTGAGTTTGTCGATAGTGACTCAAGTTATGTTTTATATGAAAATGTCAAAAGTTTCAAGCCTTCATTTAGAAAACCGTTAATATTTTATAAATAATTACGAATCACATAATTAATTTCTTCTTATTTACTTTTTTTATTTATATAAGAAATAATCCGCGGTGTTGAGTTCCTCCACAACACGTAACGCCTTCAGAGTTCGATGGAAAATAAAGAGCGGAGTGTCTTAACATTAAATTCCCATGTTAAATTCCCTGCTATATACGGGATACAGTGTGAAGCTAAAAAAACTCATGGTATTTATCTAGCGTAACTCAATACGAAACAAAATATAACGAACTGAATACTCAAATAAATGTACAAAATCAGTTTATTTTACATCACATTTAAAACACATAAAAGGAAATAATTTCGACAATCAGAGTGAAAGTAAAATAAAAGCCACCACACCCGACTTGTATGACGGATGGTTAACCACTTAGGGTAGCATCCCTGTTAATGAGGGTGGTATCATGCGGGAGAAAAGTGTTGACAGTATGTACACTTATCATTTTACTCAGGAACTGTTTGACGTATGACGTAAAAGTTCATCTTTACGATATGTCCTCACTCTATTTCCCACTCTCCGTCGAATTTTTTCGTAGGCATTGCGTTTTGAGTTGCTGATTTCAACGCCGAGCTTTGTCTCGACACGAGAGCGAAAGAAATTTGAAATATTTCTTTTCCATGAGTGGGGACGGAACCCACAAATGTTGCGTTACTGTCACATCCTTGTACTCCTGCGCCACGACGGCCTCTACAAAAAAGTTCTTATCTATATTTTTTTGTTTTATTCTATTCAAACAGTTACAAAGCCTATCCTCCTAGCCATAAGTAAAGAAATAGCTTACTATAAAAAAGCTTACAATAAAAATCATTAGAAATCAAGTATTTTTTTTACTATGTGCATATAAAAACTACAATATACAGTTTATTTTGCCCATAAATTCGATTTCTTTTATTTTTTATTTATATATAAAAAAAGATCACAAATCAGTTCGTAAGAATGGAAGCGTTAACAGTGGTCAATTGTCCTCGTGGGATTGATGTAAAGCTATATAGTAACGTTAAATTGCGTCGTGTTGAATGCTGTTAATGAACTGATGAAATGATTTTTTTTTTACCATACATACCACATGATATCTGGTAGGCATTTGAAATATATTTTTAAAGACGTCTTATTATTAATTAATATCGTAATAATATATATATAATAAAATAATTACTTGAGAAAAATAAAAATACGTACTCCTTAAATCACAATAAAATCGACAAATTACAAAAAAAAAACCTAACTTACTTTAAATCGACCTTAATTAGTATTCAACGTGACGCGTACCTATATTGCTTCGGAAATTCCCGACGCTATCAGTTTTGTTCGCGACGTTACGTTACCAGCGCCCTTACACGAAGTACGGTCACGTAAAAATGAGTCATTCGATGTTTTCTCATCAATATATTGATATATATATATATATATATATATATATATATATATATATTTGTATGTATGCACATTTATATTTATACATATGTACTAGTTCTAAGTTATTCTGACGAATTGGTATTCTTTTTTGGACTAGATGATCTGAATAGCTTAACATGCCAAGATTTTCAATTAGACAAGAACAATTTTGTACATCCCGCACACCGCAAGGTAGGCAGAGGAAATCTAGTGTGCAGACACTCCGTTCCCCATTTTCCGCAGATTTCTCGGGGCACTGCACATCGAGTGGCGGAACTCGACGCTGCGCATTGTTTCAACAGCAGTGAAAATATTATATTAATATTTTATTTCATTGAGTGGGAATCGAACACACAACTTATCCCCCTATGGCCACATATAATGCTGTCTGACTCTTATAGTAAACCGTTGCACGATTGTAGCTTCGATCTCCAATGGAGGCAATGATTTATTTTCATCTCCTCGCTTTGGTACAGCAAGAGAAGTAAGCTAATCAAGACTCCACTCTCTATTCCGGTTCGCCGCCAATCTCAATCTTAATCTCGCTCAATCTCAACGCCGCGCTTTGCCTCACAAGACACTGCGAGAAATTTATAGTGATGAAATTATCAAAACCTCGTACTGATAACGTTAACAAAATATTATTAACACTCGAAAGCTTAATTAAAGTATTTTTGACGTCGATATAATAAACTATACTATTTAAAATATTCATTCAAACGTTTTTAAATTTAAACCGAATTTGTTTAAAATTGATAGCAATTTGCTTTTACATTTACCTCTTTATTGCAAGTTCGCTCGATATATGCGGGTTACGTACTTAGAATATAGATAGAGATAGAATATGAAGATTGAGATAGTGTATAGATAGAGATACAGTTGTATTTTTGTTGAAATCATATATATATAGTCGATTTTTTATTTCCACGAAGAAGTTATTATTCCATACTGAGATTAGGACAATATTCCTAGAAAACATATAAAAAAATTTGAACGTAGCGGGACTGGAATTTAAATGACTGTTTTACTTATAAATTAAAATATATAAACTTTAAATTGTAGTCATTCCTAACAACTGTTATAATACATGATTGACAGTTACATGAAAACAAATTTTATTATTTTCAATTATTACTGTCAAATGTCCATAAAAATATATTTTTACACTACAAAACGACGAAGGTATGTCTCGAGTACCATATTCGTCTCAATTATAATAACAATTTGAATTCTGTATCATTATCACAAAATGAGATACTTCCACCAGATGGGGATCGATCCCGTGACCCGACACCAGGTCACGTATATTTGTGTAGCGAATATGAATATCCGTTCTATGTCTATTCATGGGCTTATCAGTAGTCTTATCATGCACTAGTAGACGCTTTGTCTAGAGGAAATTGATAGCCGCCTATAAAATATGGAATTATCCATAGATGTTAAAATAATAATTGTACGTCAGATCATTCGCAGCGCAGGGGCACGTAGTGTGCCTGTTACGGCAACAGATGTGGGTTCGGTTCCCACAGGAAGAAATGAAATATTTTTTATTTCTTCGCTCTGGAGACGGACAAAGTTTGGCGTTGAGTTCCACCTCCAGAATTCGAAGGAAAATGGGAAACGGAGTGTCTTTTCCTTCTCTCTCTGCCTACGCTGCCGTGTGTGGGATACAGCATGAATCTAGTTCAAAAGATTTATTTACATATTAAATGATACACAACGATTATTTGCCCTTGTACGAGGTCTGATTATTTCATTAAACGTCACGTCGTTTTTGGTCTTACTTTACATACAAATAGTTAACAGTATTTTAAATGACAGACTCACACTTATGGACGAAACGCCGTTAGAATAAATAATATACGTGCTTCCTTATAAATAGATCTAATCGGACCCTTTCGTGTGATAGGTTCCCACAAGTTGTCATTGTCGTGTAATACAATACAGGCTTTTGTTGTGTTTGTAAGATTATGTTAGTTATGTATGTGGATAGGAGGAGAAGGATGAAAGGAATATAAGGAAATATATATTTTTTGTGTCACGCTGTATAACCCACACAGGTGGGAGGAAGAGGGAACCTAGTGTTAAGACACTGTTCACTATTTCCCGCCGAATTCTGGAGGCATTGCGGGTTGATTGCCGGACTCAACACCGCGAACTTTGCTTCGACACCAGAGCGAAGAAATGTAAATATTAAATATTTCAATTCCTCGAGTGGGACTAGAACCCTCAACCTGTCGCGTTTACACAAATCACGCTTCGTGCCACGCACGACTGCACCACAACTAGCCTCAAAATTTATTAGGCTTGTTTTTATTATTATATAAGGAAATAGAAAATAACAAACCTACAATACTTATTACAAAATTTAAAAATCTTACGTGTAGGTATTATATATTCAAAATATAATTTATATTCTTGAAAAACTAACCGTTGATAGTTATCACATGACGTTTATAAATATACTTTAGAAAATCTTGATCGTACGATAATATTTGTGAGTTGAGGCTCACTTGTTATATATATATTTGATCGATACCAGCTATAAATTAAATTATATCTCGATCTCGTAAGAAAATTAGTAATATTTTTTTTAGTTTAACGTTGTACGCCGTACATAGAAGGATAGTTGGGGGGTACCTAGTGTAGACACTCCTTTCCCATTAAGACACTTCCCAATTTCATTTCTTCGAGAAGTAATTGAACCAATCAACCTGTTTTACAGTCACATTTCCAAATATTTTTAAATGTACATAAAATATGTACAATATATTTCTATGTAACTATAGTGTATATGTGCAGAATAGCGTGCGAGTGTGGCGAGTCACCTTTCGCCGACTCTTCAATGTGTTTCTTGAAAAGGCGAGAGTCAGTTATTCCCGATGAAATATCCCAGAAATTATTTTACCTTGTGCTCTACGATCTTATCTTCTTCCCATTTCCAAATGTTACGTATTGAAAAAGTACAACTTTGAACTATTCCTCTGTGGTTTTTCAAGAATGATACGTCATATCAGATATAAAATCTCATAGAGGCCTACGTGTTAGATTTATGTGCGCAAGCAAGCTTTCCAAAGATCCGAGTTCTTCTGAACCCCGTGTATAATAACAGTTTTATTCATACATTTTATACTTTTATATAAAAATTATTATATATATATATATATATAATATAGCATGTGCGTGTGAGCGAACTCTATACGCAATGCCTCCAAAATTCGACTGGAAAGTGGAGGGCTGAGTGTCTTAACACCACGCTCCCTCGGCCTACCCTGCTTCATGTGGAATACCATATAAAGCTAGCAAATATACATATTTTATACCACAGTATGAATACAGTTGTGTAATGAAATTAAATTGTCGTTTCGGTTGCCGGAGAGTTTATTTATGAAAGAGAAGTAACATTTCCTAGCTGGCGTTAATGTGAATTTTTTATACTAAACGCATTTAAGTATTCGCAGAAAACGCTATAATGACTCGTAATTTTACCATTTTACTGTATTTTAGTGTTTGTTTTTGCTTAACTTTTATCATACAACTTAATTTTCATTTTATGACAAATATATTATTATTAGTTAGTTCTTTGTACATCATTTCAAACAAACTGTGTATAAAATCAGCCTTTCCAACGCAATACAGTAATCCAAAGTTTTTTTTTTATTTTTAATCTAAGTTAGTGCTAAGTCTAAGTTAGTCATTCAAATAAATTATTTTTAATGACACAGGGACACAGGCTGTCCACTGTAAACGCGATAAACGCGACAGGTTATGGGTTCGATTTCCACATGAGGAATATTTAATTCCCTTTGCCTGTCCTGCTGAGTGCGAGATACAGCCTGCAGCTGATTTTATTTTAAACCAATATGGTCTACGTACATAAAGTAATTATAATATTAACTGTATCCCTTTAATACATTCACAGTGGTATAATTCAATACAAGGTCTCTGTAATACATAATGCAAGGTGCGTGGCAGACGGACAGACACCTGCACACCGTTGTTTATACGTAGAAACACAAGTAGAATTAATGTCAAAACAATTTTTCCCACGATTGAATTTATACTCTATACTATTACCATAATGTTTCAATTTCCATATCTATAAGTATTCTATAATTATTTGATTGAATGTAAATAAAAAGGCAAATAAAACGGATGGTTACGTTTCGTAATATGATTATAATTATGGCCTAAATACTTATTTTACAGCGCAGATGGTTATTTAATTAATTATATTAGCAAATTTATGTTTTTTTTATATAATATGTTATAGTTTTTTACCTGTATGGTATGTATTTTTGTTATAAGCCCATAAAAACATAGAGAGAATTAGTCGAAATGGAGAACGGAGTGCTTTAGCGCTAGAATCTCTCTGCCAAACTTGCTGTGTGCGGGATACAACGTGAGCGTGATAAACTTCGTTTCATTTTGAAATATTTTACGGTACCTGTTTGTATAAATATAGATAGGTATCGTAAAAAACTTCATTTTACCATCCCCAGCCTTTGGTTTATTTTGTAAATACGTTTTCCAAATAGACGCTGCAACTTTGATGTGGAGTTTTATTCTATTGTAGATATGTGAAGTAGGTATTTATTTTTTCATATGTATATATATATATATATATATATATATATATATATATATATATATATGTGTGTGTGTGTGTGTATATATGTTGTATGTGTTATAAAACACTTTCATTTATTTTTGGCACGTCGAACGACGACGCGAATGTGGTATGTAGAGACCGTTGCCTTTGGCGTTCCCTTCCCTGTGGCTACCCCGCTAGGGATAAAGCGTGAAATTAAGTTCTATTCATAAAAGATACTCCGGGTATAGGCTAGTATAAAATAGTAGTATAAATTAATTAAAAATGTATATATTACACTTAATTCATTTTTTTTTAATATAAAGACCATGAGAATTTCTCAGGTCATTAAACGTGCTTATAAAAAATTTTTAAGCTTCACATTTCGACAGAACTTTTCAACATGTTTGATAAAAACATCAAGTAGGTTTCGTAACGATACCGTAAAAATGGTTGAATATAAAATAGATTTAATCATCGGCATCTACAATAAAAATACAAGTTAATTTGAATTTTATTAACATTTTATATAATAATTTTGTACAGTAATTATCTTGTTATTCGGTTTAAGGTAAATTACATATTTTACTTAGAATATTTTTTTGATAAAAAAATATATGTATTATATTAATTATTTATTCAACTTTCCATTGGATATGGACTGTGCTGTAAAATGATGTCTGGAATAATATTTTACTACTCCAGAATTCGTCGGAACGTGGGGAATGGAAGTATTTTAATGGGAACGGAATGTCTTAAGACTAGGTTCCCGGGATCACTCTGTCTACTCTGCTCTATGTGCGAGGTTAAAAAAACGTGAGGTTAAAAAATCTATAGCTATTTCATATGGAGTTTTGAGTTCCACTTCTTTACACTCGAATATTACGAAAAAGGAAGTCTCTTAACACAAGGTTCCATCTACAAAGCGGGAAAATTACTGTGCTTAACTGATTTTTATAATACTAATTAATGAAATTTTTCAAACTCAAAACATGAGCTATATACATAGTTAAATAAACAAAATCTCCAAAACAATTTGATTATTGTCTTATGTCTATTGCCTAACCTGCTGTGCGCGGGATACAGCGTGATAACGCTAAAAAAAGCTGAGCTATTCTCTGTATTCTCGTCCAAACATACTTATTCAACACTATCATCTAGCATTTGACGTCGACATTTCACGCTTATTGTGTTCGAGATTCACATGCGCGTGCGTTTGGTACATGCGATTCTCAAAACTTATTTCTTTTGTACGTTTGTATGTACGTAGAAGGAATTTTAATGCTTCCGCCTGAACTTGGAATAAATTGCACAATAGTCGGTCTGTTTCATAGTCGATCATTTACCTGACGTGCTTTCAGATATCTCCTTGTACCTATTGTTATCTATTTGTATTGTTGATCTATATCGCAGCCTTTTGTTGTATGATCTGTGTGAGGCTTTTATATCTTTTAGACGATTCACACGCATCTATTTGGCGCTAAAATAGGCGAAATTCGTAGTTTTTATATTGATGAAATGTCAGCCGGGTACGGGGAAACGTTAGTAGCTTCACGCTGTTTCCTGTATAGGCAGAGGGAAAATAGTGTTAAGACACTCCTTGGATGCCCCACTTTCTGTCAAATTTTAGAGATATTAAGGATTGTTTCGTGGTACTTAACGCAGCAGCAAGCAATACAGGTGAACAGAGTGAAACTAAAATACTCCGTATTCCACTTTATGCTTATTTTAGAACTGGCCCAAGACGCCGAGCACAATTATAAATATTTATATTATTTAGTAATAATTTACTTATAATATAAGTTTCTTTGATCTAAAGAAATTGTAAAATAAATTATTGTAATTAGCTTTATAATATCATATAGGTATAAAACCGAGCAAAACGAGTTTTAGTATGACTCAATTGTATGCGACTAGGTATGTTCTATGTTCACCTGTCAATGAAAAATGCAAGCAAAAATGCAATTTTAGTTTTATTAATTCATATCCAATAAAACAATATTAAATTGATAAAAAGAACGAAATTCTAACTAAGTTAAGTTTTTAAAATATCATACATTTTCCTTTAAATTTGTAACAATATGAAAGCTCAGTCTGAAGTGAAGTTCCGGAAAATCCAACCGGATACGCAATCCATGTTACTCACAGGTCGCCGGTAAAGCCGAGAGCCAATTGTAAAAATATTCATATGAATGTAAAAAAGTTAACTATGATATTGTTGATCGTTAAATATATATATATATATAAATCTATTATCTTATAAGAACTACTTTACCAAGAAAAACGTATACAGGTATACATAGTAAATTTGTCTCTTAGATTATTTATAGGTGAATCACCTTAAGTTTGAAAAATGATAGAATTAAATTATCATTTATATAGTAACATGCATGCTTTAGTTGTATATACCAATTGGTACCAATCGGGCTTTTTTAGCTTCACGCTATATCCCGCTCATAGCCGACTAGGCGGCGGGAACCTGGGAAGCTAGTGTCACTCCATTCCCATTAAGTCTCAAGATATTTGATTCCTCACCTTTGATTGTGTTTCTTTCCATATTAAAGTAATTATTATTTATCTAAAGCTACTATAGATTATTATAGCTGTCCAGTGCTCTCCAGTAATAGAAGGGACAAGTGAAGCCAGGCATTAATTTCTGGCATTTCGGGCAAATACGTTGTACGGTCCACCGCATATAGAGACAGACCGTGATTTTACGGAATCAGCTCTATGGTAATTGCGAATCCCGTGAGTGTTTGCCGTAAACTCCGAAATGTTAGATGTAAACATCAAAAGAGATTTTGGTTAACCATAAATTATTTGCTATTTGAAGTATTTATGATTTTTTTTTTGGAAATTTTCCTTTAATTGTTTTTTGTTCATTTCTGTTTAGTACATGCCAAGAAACTTAGTGTCGAAACACTCCGTTCACCATTTCTCGCTCCAATTTGATTTTGATAAAATGAAAATAGTTTGAGTGAGAATCGAACTGAACATTACGTTTACAGACGAGCGGTCGACATCTGTTCCGCAGTGTTTATAATTTATAACTTATTTCAAACTTAATATAAATTTGATTTATTTGCATATTAATTTTAAACCTATTTTAATTGGTCTATCCATTACATTTTTTAAATTTAAGATTAGTAATGAACAACATATGAATAGAAATACATAAAAACATGTAATTTCCTAATATTTTAACATAATAATAATCTTAATGAAATTTTAACTATAAGACCATACTTTATATATTAATTATGTGGCGTCGGGCGCCACTAAGAGCTAAGCGTGACTAATAACCGGATAGGCTAGTGCTAGCGTCATTAAGAATACATAATATATGCTTCAGTGTACCTATAAAATTCTTGTTTTTGTTTTTAATATACATATGAAAAAAAAACCTAATTTTGTTCTTTTGACATCTGTTTGAAATATGAAATAATGATTTTTTACCGTTTTTGTTTGTATATTTCTTTTTCATAAAAATAAGCTTCACGCTGTGTCCTGCATACAGCAGGGTAGATAGAAGGAACCTAGTGTTAAAACACTCCGTTCCCCATTTTCTGTCGAAGTTTTCGTTGAGTGGCGGACGTTTGCCTTGATGCAAGAGCGATGCAATATAAATATTAATTAATTCCCACTTGAGACGATACCACGGGATTGAACATACAACCGTCGCGCTAGTCTCATATATGTGCTCTTAGCTACCACGGCTTTTTTTATAAAAATATCTACACACATTTATATATTTTGTCTGCGCGTCAACAATAATCAACGCTAACATATTATTGAATTTCAAATTAAATCGCAGCTAATGGAATGTAACATGTGTTATTGCGTTATAGTTACCTCATACTAGGGTTGTCGATAAACATCGTATGCGGCTCATTAGAAAATCGTATATTTAAATGTTCATTTGCATTTTAATATTAGATTAAATATATTTATAATACGTGTTATAGCGAAATAGTATAGTTAAGCGTGTGAATGAAACGCACGTCTTATAAGCGTGTACACTCCTCATAAATGACTATTTCTCTGAAAAACACAACAAAATGATTAGATAAAAGTAAACTGAACGAAATCGAGTTTTTTTTATATAATGTAAAGAAAGACATAAATATTACAGAAAAATACATATATATTAAAATATATTATCACATATTATTATTAGTTTATTATTTCCAATCTTTAGTTTTCAAGTGTCTAACCATTAGTATTCAAACAGCGAGGCTGTGGTAACGACAAAAATAGGTAAAAATACTACGGCTATTAAACATGTACGTTCTACCTTTAAACAACGTCACACGTCCTCTAATAAAAAGACTTTACGGCGGCACCTTATAGAATTAAAATGAGGTTACATAGATTAAATATTATCTTCTGTATAAAAAATCATATATTTTGAATTATATGTCAAATCGGTTGCTAAATTTGCTCTGTGATGTCCTTCATAAATTTGCCTTCTTGATCGTTTTCTTCTGTTTACAATCAGATATGTTTTACATAGTAATATTTCTTGTATTTTGTACTTATTATAGTATTATATTTGCTTCATGCTATATTCCGCATATTATACGGTATTAATATTAGACACAACAGCGGAAATTTCCTTTGATATGTCATTTATATATATATATATAAACGTTAAATGCGTATTGTTTTTTTGAATAAATCACCTCGATCAAATAAAAAAAAACAATTTCAATAACAATATCGACAACCCTATACAATCGTCACAAACAGGCTTTTGCATGTACAGCGAATCTACGCAGAACTTGGTTCCCACGGTTCAATAAAACCTCTTTATATTACATCCTGAGCTTAATTGTTGTGATTTCAACTCGCCAGACCCGTTTTCGTGGTCTCGTACTTCCTATAGGAGCACAGTAGTATAAAACAAACAGACGCTATCTTATACAGTAGGCTGGTACTTATTGATTATTTTATTGTTTATGGCGTATTCATTTGTAGAAGTTACTTCTTTATTTTTATTAGTTTTTTATTTATTTTTATTTCGTTCATAAGTAAACTAAGAGAGAACAAAATGGTATAAACAAATTATCTGCTGCGGTTACAAGAATACAATTTATGGGACAAGAATTCCATAGAAAGTTACAATTCTTGTTCTATTATTATATTTTTATAAAAAAAACGTAATTATAAAAGTATATGGGGCTTACGTTAGTGCCGTTGCCAACATCCCAAATCTAATTACTCACGCACATACCGCATACCTCCAATATGTCGTGCAAAAAGTATTTTTTTTTAATGAATTTATAAGAAAATTTATAAAGTCACCGCATGATTGATGCTTCTTTTTTTCGACCATCGTAACAAATGTACATATATTAATGACAATGACATTTGGTAAATGACAACACCAGCCCCAAGCCAGGTGTGGACGGCACGTGCTATGCCACATCTGCCGTAGAAAAAAACCGAATAGGATAAAAGTTATTATTATCTTTATTGCATACCTCTAGCGCATCTGCCCCGTACAAAGCCCTTGCATCAGCTGTTTCTATAAAAAATATATATTAATTAAACCCTGCGTTTTAGTGGTATAAGGTTCAAATTCATTTGAATTTGAATGCAATTGAATGCAAAATAACAATGAGATAGATTTAATAAGTAGCTAGATGAGTTACTCCTTTTGGAAAGTTGATCCTCGCCTTTTTGATAATAATATTTCGTAATATTAATGAATCTGTTTTTTTTTAATGAGTAAATGCATAAATTCGTGTCGCAGGAAACTAGTGTGTGACTGTAAACGGGTAGTGAGTTCGATTATCACTCTAGAGCCTAGTATTCTCTCTACTATTCTCTTGACGGAAAATGGGGAACGTAATGTCTCAACATTTGACTCACTCTGCCTATCCTCCTGCATGCGGGATACGGCGTGAAGCTGAACTAATTTAAAAAATGACGATGATAAACTTGAAAACTTGACAACAATTTCTTGAAATATTTACTTATCTTAACTGTATGACGTGTTGCGGATAAGAGACCTTGTAAGAGATTATTTACCCGAGCACAGTTGTATCTATCTGTAGATGTAGTTTTAGAAAAACTAATAATGAATGAAACGTGTGAAGCGAATTTTAAACATTTCAGTTTTTCGTTTCTTTATTTTTAATTAGATATCTAACTTGTGTATTATTAAATTATTCTTTTTCCTGTTTTAGTTTTTTTTTTCGATATATATAAAAAAAATATTTAAATGAATTATCTTGAAAATGAATTAGACTAAATTTATAAGTTGAATATATGGTGATTTTGTTACCTTTGATTCATCACATCCGTTTGTAGCCACGCTGTAAAAACACTTTTATTTCCATTCCTTATCTCCAAGCATCTCCCGCTACCAGACTTTACATTATAAAATTACTAAGGCTAAGGCTAGGGCTGTGGTGGCGCAGGAGCAGAAGTCTGTAAATGTAACGCGACGGTCGAGAGTTCGATTCTCAGTTAGTGGAATTAATTATTATTCGCATATGCAATGCCTCGAAAATTCAGCGAAATGTGGCGTCGGATCCATAATATAAATGTTCATTTTCTGTACAATATTTTAATAAAAAATAGATTTATCTACTGGATTTATAATAAGAACATTTAGAAATTTTGTCAATTTAAAATTTGAACCTTTATCGACAGCAACATAACAAAAGAAGCTCAATATTTCAACTCTCTTTAGCTTCGCTTAGCCCGAGAGAAGAGACCACCAAATCCTATTATTTTTTCTGCTTTTTTTCCTAATAAAATTGTACATCTTTTAACGTCGTATTTTATTATAGAAAATACAATCCCGCACATAGCAAGATAGGCAGAGGGATCCTCGTGTTAGTAGGGATCGAATCCACAGCCAGTCGATTTTACAGTACACTTTGTGCCCTTGCGCCACGACTGGCCTCATTATTATATATATATAATTTTAACATTTATGTAATTACCACGTCATTTCAATATCAAATTCAATCCATTTGAATATATTATAATAACTGAAACTAATATCTTATTGATTTTCAGGACTGCCACGGCCTCGCGTTCGATGACCGCGCGGTCGCAGACGAGGTGCAGAACTACGAACTAATATCAGGTTACCAAAATGAAACACACACTACTGTCGAGTTTAGACGACAGCTGGACACTTGCGATCGACAGGACTTCGTTATTGGGGTGAGTTGAAGTCATTTAGTTGTAGAGCGGTTATAGGTTCATTCCCTATTCGAGGAGTGGTTGGTATAGTATTTTTGTTTTGTATTTCCCCGCCTTTTAAAGACAAAGTAAACCATCGAGCAGTCTTGTAATGTGTCTTGAATTCATGAAATACCATATTTCAAACATATAACTATGATTTTTCTAAGCGTAAAGTAGTCTTAAGTGTCATACATGGCAAATAGATAATGTCCATGTATTTTTTTTTGGTCTCGCTTAAAAAACAATAAAATACTAATTTCTTTAGCTTTTCTTCTCT
Organism: Heliconius aoede; assembly: GCA_037355905.1. Classification (NCBI taxonomy): domain Eukaryota; kingdom Metazoa; phylum Arthropoda; class Insecta; order Lepidoptera; family Nymphalidae; genus Heliconius; species Heliconius aoede. The sequence continues at coordinate 1,264,349 of JBAIZZ010000064.1, read as the reverse complement.
AGGAGGATACAACACAAGTTATCTGGGCGCTGGGTCCAGATGGTTCAGATGGTCAGCTACCCAGACATATAAACAGTGGTTCGCGCCCATTGCGGTTTTTGCAACCTCTGTCCAAACCTGACTCTATACCACTGAAGCATTGGGACGTAAAAATAAATAATGTAAGTGACTTCATTATATTTACTTTTCCTTTTATTTTGTTTATAAATAGTTTTTATAATATCCTTTTTAATTATATTAAAAATAATTGTTGAACGTTGAAATAAATATATATTTACAGGCTTTACCTATTTTCGATTTTAATACACTAATATAAATCAGAAACATTTTTTTTTATTGAAAAGTTTTATTTTCAAATTTTTTAACACACACGAACATAAAATCAACATCATACAAATTAATAAATAAAAATAACAAATTCTTTAACTAAGAGGTTAATTCTAAACGAACGTACTTTGAAAAAAAAATATTATTCACCTAACTACGTAACAAACTCATTAGTATATATCAATAAACTTTCGACAAAAGCTAACCAAACTTTAATTAAAAATATTTCTTGCAGTTAAATATCCCGCATGTCATGGCCACATTGTTTTGGTGTAAAGTCTTCAAAGCTCCCGATCTACCCAGAAAGCATCATATAATAGGTTATGAACCACTAATAGACAGTAAACCTATAAAAGACGGGAAGCCGGTGCAAGAGAAGAACAGCCTGTCACCAGTACATCATATGGTTTTGTACGAGTGTGCAGAAGACCATGATAAAAGACAGTGGAATGAATGGGCGCAAAGCAGCAACGATGGTTTTTTCGGGCCAAATAGACCAGCTGAGCTGGCTACTTGTGTCACACCTATTGCCGCGTGGGCTATGGGTTCAAAGGGTAAGCTTTTTTTTTCTCCACAATGTGCTCCACACATAGTAGGTACTAACAGGTTGGCAAGAGGGAACCTATTGTTAAAACACTCCGTTCCTTTTCATTTTCTGCCGAAGCATTGTGTTTAGAGTTGGCATCAGAGCGAAGATTGAAAATTTTAAATATTTCATTCTCCCGAGTGGGAACCGAACCCACGACCGTTGCTTCCGTCGCACGCTTGTGCCCTTATGCCACTACAGCCTTAACGCATAAGTGTTTTTACGTATTTATCTTATTTGTACTGTATACATACTAGTAGATATATAGTTGTATATTATCCAAGCATTGACCCTTATTCAACCTTCAAACTATAGGAATGAAATATGAAAATGTTATTTTTCTGATTGACAGGTGCTTTTTATGATAATTTTATACCTACACTGAAAATGAATAACGAAATAAAGCTTACAGAGATTTTTTCTCTACTTTTGTTCACACACATAGGCTTTATGTCATATGTATTCATTTTGCAATATGCCTTTAAGACTAATTATGTAATTTATTTTGTTATATTCATGGAAAGTAAATAATAGAAAGACTAAAAGATAAATTCGCGGTGTTGTGTTCTGCCACTCAACACGCTATGCCAATAGCAAAAGGGGAACTGAATGTCTTAACACTAAGTTCCCTCTGCGCTACGCTGTTCTTTGTGGCATACAGCATCTGCTGATTTTCAAAAGAAAAACATTACAGTGATTTTAATACAGTATAATGCACTGAATTGTACAGTAGAAATGTAGAATAGAAATAATAATATTTGAACAGCTGTAGCTTTTGTTAGAAATGCTTGTAAATTGTAAAAAGTTTCATTTACTATGTAAATAGAAAATATTACAATTTAAGTTAAAGTTAAAATAAATGTCATATCATACTTGGTGGAACATCATACTTGTTGAATTATTATTTAGAGTACCTAAATAACCTATTTACATAAATAAAAATCCAAAAAATTGAAATTATAAGTTAAATTGAATAATTGGATTGGTTGTTGGTTAAAAAGGCATAATATTATTAGCGTATAAATTTGTTTTTAAGTAAACTACAAAACTAGAAAAAATGTAACAAGTATACAATTTCTAACCGTTTGTTTAGGAGCTATGATGCCACAGGCATATGACAGTCAAACATATTACTCGTCTTTTTTCACGTCGAGGTTTAAAAAGGACATTGAAGGTTACATATATCAAATTCTATTTCCGGAAAAACCAAGTTTTAAACAAATTAAAGAACAAAACGTAATAAAAAATATATTCCTATTTTCCCCAAAGTTTAGAAATACACTGTTTTGACGCAAAGTTTGTCTTAAGCTAATTTAAATTTAAACTTTCGTGTAAATGTACTCAATAAAATATACAAGGTAAAAGACAAGTAACATATAAAGCTGACAACAGATTTTTTAATAAAAAAAATCTATGTATACTCGTACATATAAAATAAAATATTGGGTAATGGGTAAGATTACAATTTTTTTTGTTATCTATATTATCTTGAAAATCCATTCTCTTTTTCCCGCATATAGCAGGATAGGCAGAGGGAAAATGGGAAACTGAGAAAAAAGTGTTAAGACACTCCGTTCCCATAAAGATTATTATGAATTTGTAAGAAATTAAGATTTTTTTTCTCGTAAAATTTATAATATACGACTTATTACCTACCAAGAAATTCAATATTAATCCTTGTTTTCAGGTGAATTTCTGCCAGAAAACGTCGGCATTCCGCTAGGTGAGAAGGGAGGGGTGTCGTACTACATGCTCGAGGTTCATTATGATAATCAGGCGTTACATGAAGGTAACTTTAACTTTGATGTTTGCCGCGTCATTGTTCTTGTTATTTGTGTATTAACTGGCGATAAGATACTTAGAAGGCCTAGTTTACTAACCCATAAGCCTAGCGTTTACCTAAAACTTTATTATTATTTTCACAGTATTAGACAATTCAGGAATTCGAATCCACTATACACCATCTCTGCGCGCCCACGACGCCGGTCTACTGGGCGCTGGTATCGGCGTGTCTGCGTTGCACGTTATACCTCCAAAACAACGAGAATATAAGACTATCGGGCTATGCAGCCCGGAATGCACTAACAATGTAAGTGATTTCTTGAATATGTGTTATTTTATTTTGCTGGTACTAACATACTTCTAGTGCGTGACGCAGTGGCAAAAACGTGTGTGTAGTGACTGTAATCGTGACAAATTCTGGGTTCGATTCTCATTCGAGGAAATTAAATATTTACTATTTTCATTTCCATGCTCTGGTAACGAGACAAAGCGAGATATTAAGTTCCGGCACTCAACACGCAATGCCTTCAGAAATTCTTTCAGACGGAAAGCGGAGAACGGAGGTATGTTAACGATCATCAACATGCACTTAACACAAAATGCCTCCAGAATTTTGCAAAAAGTGGGGAACAGAGTGTTTTAACACTACCTAAATAAAAACACACAAAATATTATATATAATATTAACATTTAATAAACATTTCAAAATTAAATCATATATTGGGCAGACTCGACCGGATTTAATACCACCCCCGGCATTTTAAACCGGCGTGAAGTAGTGGCCCTTGCCACTGCGTTTCGCATTAGGTAATGCCGGGCCCCGGTGCCCTTCATCTCCACCTTAAAGGCTGGCAACGCACCTGTAGCTCCTCTGGTGTTTCAGGGGTCGTGGGCGGCGGTGATCACTTACCATCAGGTGACCCGAACGCTCGTTTGCCTTGTCCTCTCACATAAAAAAAAAAAAAAAAAAAAAAAAAAAAAAAAAAAAAAAAAAAAAAAATATCATAAAATAATTTTATTAAAGTGTTAAAATGTTAGTTATATGTTACGAGGAGCTGAAGTAAAACCATTTGTCTCATTAAACCGGTCCAGTAGCTTACACCTATACTGAACAAAGGTAACAAAGAAGGATAGCTGCTATTTATCTTTTAAATATCCTATCCCACTATCCTTTTATAAGTTCGCTCAATGAATTTAAAAGGGTTTTGTTGAATATATTTTCAGTTGAGTTTTATTATGAAACTAGCTGAGCCCGCTCGCTTCGCTCGCGCTAAGTTTAGTGCAAAGCTCGGACAAAAACGTAAAATAAAAGAAAATGTGATTCTGGATACCGGATCTATCTAGCCTATAACTATCCCGGGAAGCCCGGGAACAGCTTTTCGAAATTCCACGCCAAGCGACTCGGCTGCTACGGAGTCTATAGGGAACAGATAAACAAACACACGAACAAATATTTGTTTTTATATATATAGATTTGACATACTTCATAGATTGAATTATTAGAAAAGACTTAGTAAAGTTATCAAAACAATTCGCGGTGTTTGTCATCTAAATACAAATTATTACTTCAAAACGCTACACCAAATCTAACCGTAAACAAATATAAATCAACACACGCGGTTTACTCCCAAAATCTACATTTTCATACAAATAGCTAAATTATCTTCATATTTTGAAGTTCCCCTATAAATCGCAAACTAACGTTAACGTTAAACGTCGTTCCAAATAGATTTTACTTAACGATCATGCATATTTATGTTACCAATTAGAGTATGAGCTTGTGCATTAGTTTATACCTACGAGCCTATATGACAACTTGGAGTTAATTTGAATATGTACTAAAAATAAAAATAGTTCATAGAATGTTAAACAAAAGAATTCGGTAGAAAGTGGGGAACAGAGTGTCTTGACACCGAGGTTCCCTCTGCCTACCCTGCTGTGTGGAGGATACAGCGTGAAGATCAATCACGAATCATAATAATTATACTATTATAGCCTAGCGTCAATTAAGCGATTTGCAAAGTAATTTGGATAAATTCCAAACTGGCAGATGCATCGAACGTAATTATTGATACTGCAATTTGGAAAATATCTTCAATTGAAATATAAATTGTGCTAATGTAGATTCTTTTATAATATACACGAGAGCTTTTATAGTTTTGGAATTCCATATTATTCTTATATTAGAGGAATTATGAAGTTTTAGAGTCGTATTTCTACTTTCACAATAAAAGTTTTTTTAGCGGCACGCTAAATCCCGCAAACAACAGTATAGGCACTAGGTTCTAGTGTTAAGACACTTCCCTACTTGCCGCTGAACTCCGAAGGCACGGCGTGTTGAGTGGCGGAACTCAACGCGCTTTTGCTTCGACATCAGCGACGAAATGAAAATATATTATTAAATATTTCATTTCCTCGAGTGAGAATCGAATTAAGAACGCACACGCATAATATACTCGTAAAATATCTTTATAATAACTTGTTTTTACCCTTTTCCAGACGATGCCAGACGAAGGTATAAACATTGTTTCAGTACTCCTGCACGCTCACGGCACGGCCACGAAGATTTCGTTAAAACACATCCGAGGCAACTACGAACTACCTAGAATATCTGAGGTAAATACTTTTTTTGTAGAATGCTATTTATGCAATATATTCGAAATTTAAAAAAAAATAGCTCGTTTGAATTATATTACATTTACATATTTTACCTTATATAAATGTAATTATCAGCTACATTTATATTATATGTATAGATAATTGTAGTAAAGTATAAATATTTCTATACCTTTAGTTGTTAGTTTTTTTATAATAGAGCGCCATCTATTAAGTTTAGTAGAAACTATAATAAACCATAATTGCTTTTTGTCATTGTACTATTTAGTGTAATTTAGACACCGCTACCAAGCGGTTGACGTAGTACAAATTCTCCATAATAGATGGCGCTACAAATGAAAAATAAATAGTTTAATATACTGCCAAAAGATGTCATGAAATTTAAAAATAAAATATTTTAAAATAATCTATGAATAATAACATAGATTATTTTATATCATTCAATAATTTATAAAAAATTAACATTTAAAAAAATATATATTTTTTTTTATAGGAAAACAGATACGACGCTCGTTACCAACAGTCGCGCATAGTTCCCGGCGGCAGAAAGTTTTTCAAAAGCGACACCTTGATCACCGAGTGCACTTACGACACGACTAAACGAGATAAACCTATTTTGGGAGGATATTCTGCTACACAGGTTGGTTTACGAAGTGTTTTTATCCTCTTGTTTTAGTTTCATACTGTATCCCTGAAACTTGGGAACCTGGGAAAATAGTGATACGACACTCCGTTCGAATTAAAACATTCAAGTTCCCTATTGTACGCTGAATTCTGAAGGCACGCCGCGCTTTGCCTTGTTATCGAAAGTATTATATCTTTCATTTCCTCGAATGGAAATCGAACCCGCAACCTGTAGCTTTAACACGCCACGACTGGACTCTGAAATAATAAAATTAAAATAAAACATATTTTTTTTTACAGGAAATGTGTTTGTCTTTCGTCCTATACTACCCTCGAACGGAGCTAGCCGGTTGTTATTCCATGACGCCGGTTGTGGAATTCTTCGAGACGTTCGGCGTTAAAGAGTTTTATGGCCTCAGTATGATACAAGTTGAAAATATATTTTTATTCTCTGGGTATGTATTCTTTGTCATTATGCTTCTTTTAATGTTAATAAATTTATTTTTAATTTGTTTGTATACTTTGTGGATTCCGTTAACTTGATATTTCAATAAATAAATAAATCATATCAATTTCACCTTACAGTATAGACGGGTTAAGTCCAGAATTAGAAGCCATTTTAAAAGAGCACAGTGACCAAGAAACTGCAATGCAAGGAGACGACCAAGGCGTTGGATTAATGAGTAAGTGCATTCATTTTTAAATTTATTTTTTAATATCACATTCATTAAGATAAAATAAAGATTTTTACAATTAATGAGGCCAGTCGTGCCACAGGAGTACAAGTGTGTGACTGTAAGCGACAGTGGGTTCGATCTTCACTCGAGGATGTGCAAAATTTAATATTTTAATTTTCTTACTCTGGTAATGATTCAAAGCGAGGCGTTGGCGAGTGCAAGGGAAGCACAAAAAAGAAGTTGCGGGACCGTCAATAGTATACTAAATATATCATAATATTTATAATCAATATACCTATAATAAATATTTAAAAAATGATAATTAAATATTTCTTTCTATTTCAGAGGGTTTAGTAATAAAGGAGCCATCGGAGTTCCGCAACAAAACCTTCATGGCGCATTTGAATGAGATGCCGTGGTACGAGCCTCTGTTCACAGATAAAATACAAAAAACACTGTACTCAAGTTGGCATATGACGTTTTGTAAACGACGAGACGACAGCTGGGGAGCTGTGAGTATATAGAATTTTCATTTTTAGCCTATTGGTATAATACGCCTGACGCATCGTGGCCGCCTTGAAGTTAATATTTCTGAATTTTTACCCACACTTTATTAAGAAATAAAATAATGGAGTAAGTAAAAAAAAACTAAAATGAAAACTTCGCAGCTTTCGCAGCCTCTTCCATTCGCGTCCCTTTTTTTATGGCAAACTGTAAAAAACTGCTATTATTACGATTGTTTAATCAATATCTTTGACAAAATTTATCACTAAATAAGAAATTAGATTTGGAATTATTGAAGAAATTAGATTGGAATTTAATCTTGTAAATCCTTTAGAAAATCTCAATAATAAATATTGTTTGTCAATTTCAAAAAGATATCGTTTCAATGAAAGATCCACATGAATGCGAAAATATTGAAGATAAATCTCTTCAGAAATCTCCTTAGCTTTTTATAATATAAATTTAAATAATATAAATAATATAGCAAAATTTAATTTAGATTAGTTTCTATATCAATTTTATTAATTTATTCATAGCTATGTAGCCCAGCACTTAGAATTAATAAAGGCCGAATTAACAATGGTCACATATTGTACTAATATTGTTCAGAATTTATTAGTACTTTAGTACTAATAGCTTGAAATTATTTGAGACTTTATAAATATATGAGATACATGGCACAGTAGTTTATTAGACGGTTATGGATTCAATTCCTACTCTGCGAAACTATAGTATTTATTATATATATATATATATATTTTATTTTTATGGTCTAGGAACACAAAACGCGTCGATCAGCTTTCACTCAATATAAAAATAATTTTATATTATTAGATGAAATTCAGTGTTAAACACTATTCAGGCAGACCTCTACGTCACACTTTGCTTTTCTACCAGGGCGAGGAAATGGAAATAATTCATTTCATCAAGTCTGAATCGAACCCACACCCTCCCTATCCCTCTTACTATAAGCAAGTTTTAAAAAATAGATAAGATAAGCGAAATTTAAAAAAAAATCAGTTACATTATTATTTACCAAACATCTAAAACAATAAACATTACAATTATATTCAAATTAGTTCTAAACTAATATAATATATAGCCCATACGTTACACTTTCATAGATCTATCAATGGATAGAATATGGAGTTAGTTCAGTTATAACGCCTCGTTTAGTACTTACTGAGAATAACCAATAGCGTAATTACACTTTGCGGTCGTGTTGAGCGATGTAATAAATTAGGTATATTATAATTGTATATGTACGTATGTGAATCTGTCTCTCTGTGCCTTAATTAATCTAAGACTGCACTCTTTTCTTATAAATATGTTCATTTAATTTAGAATTGTTTGAAAATCGTGAAAATCAAAGAAAAAATAATTTTGCTTTTACTTCTCGTAAAATATCGTTTCTCTACTTTTTGGTTGATTGTTAAATGGCGTTAATAAATCATATAGCATTTTTCAGCATAGCGATTTATTTTTTTTTTTTTTGGTTTTTGTTGTTCTATGAGCTAAAATTATTAGAACATTTTATTTATAAAAATTGTTTTTTTTTTTCAGCCAATTCAAATTCACAATTACCCGAATTTTACCGAACTGATGAGCAACGAAGCATCTGAAAAGACCTGCAACTACAAAAGTGTCATCTTGCCTTCAATAAATAGCACTAGTTCGGGAAATATAAACAAAATGTCGGCCATCTTGGCTGTTTGTCTTTTTATTATAATCGCACGGTAATGGATATTTAAAATTGAATCCAATTTATAAGAACTGTTGTTTCCTTTGTAGATTTTTTATTTTGCAGATCTATTGAATTTTTCATACGTGACAGCAATTATAATTAATACATTTAAATAATTATTCTGTTGAAATATTTATTATCTGTGGATATTATTTTTATATTTGTGGGATATTTGAAAATTTGAAAGAGTGAAAATAGGAATTAGTAAGTAATAAAAAAGACTTCTTAGTACATTGAGTACATACATACATGTATTGATATTTTTTTCTAATAAATATTTTGTGATTGTTGTACTTACCAGATTGCTCAGGGAGTGTGCTCAGGGACAAATAGGTTTTCTTAAAGATACATTTGTTATATACCTTCATATATATTATGTGTTTTCTTTTATAAACTATTTTGTTTTTTCTTTCAATTGATTGATTAAAAAAAACCTAATATTCTCTCAAATGTCAATTCATTATTTCTAAACATAAAAATTATCGATTTATGTATTACTTTCATTCAATTCACTTACAATAATTATATAATTATGGGTTATTTTACTTTGCTTGTTTTTTTAAAAAACAGATTAAATTAAACACATATAATTATATAAAATAACATAACGTATATGAGTTAAAGGAATGCACACTGCTATGATTAACGATGCCAAAAATACTAATGTATTTCTTTCCTATATGTGATAATTTTATCATTCATAATATTGAGATAACATGTTTGTGTCAATATTATGATTTTTGATTTGAATAAAGAGGCACAGAAGAATTGATAACTTCAATTATATGAATAAATAATACTGAAGCAAATAATACAATTCAATCAAAATCTGCAAAATTAAATAAAACTTGCTATCTCAATAATTTCTATTACTTTTGAATGAATATTAATAGATCTGTAACTAAACAAAATGAAAGAACCACTTCATTATCAAAATACACTGAAAATAATATTGGATATTTCTGTTTACTTAAAATAAAAATATTTTTGTATTTGCTTGTGTAAGATTCATTTGTATAAAAATATAGCGTTTTAAAGTTCATTCGTTCCTTAAAAATGACATCTGACTTAATGTTAATAGAATTATTATATGAACAATAAGTACTTCGTGATGTATTAATATTTCAACAAGGCTGTGGTTTAGGCCTAATTTTTACAACCAAAATATTTTGATAGAATTTTTTATGGTTTTCTTATGTATTTCAATGGAAATAATAATGGTTGTTCTAGAAGTAAGTTATTTTCGATCAAATTCGAGTCATTCTGTTAGCTTTTAGAAGTAACAACGCATTTCGCTATTTTAATTTATTATCTAAGGTAGCTGTAAGGATACGCTTAGTATTAATTAAGGTTTATTTATTTAAAAGTCAATATAATGTGTTTTATTACTTTGAAATATTCGTTTCATTTTATGCCTTTTATTATAGTAATATTTAAATACGAGATTACACAAATGAAAAAAAAAGAAATCTTATGGTAAAAAACTTTAATTTAATTAATAGTAAAAGTATAAAAAAATTATAGCATAGTTTTTGTTGTTTTTTTTATTTTTTTTCACATACGTATGTATACCAATCAAAATAGTCTTTTGCATATAGTTAAATTGTCCAAAATTTCTCTATATTTATATGATATGTACAAAAAAAACGTAATTTTAATTAATAATTAAAAATTTATTTAAAAATAATGCTCCTAAAATAAACATCAGCTATACTTTCAAAAAACAATTCGGATTCACATGAATACTTAATTAAATATTATAAAGATAAAAAAACATAAAAACTAATATCTAGAATGAGAATGTCTATAGTTTTCACGGAGAGCCTGTGCCCTATTAACATTTTGTATGTCATTATTAAATCTCGAGCTGATATCCGATTTGGGTGCATTTTGACTGGCGCTAGGTAAGCCTGGGTCAGTGAAAACGCTGGGTCGTTGGTTGTAAACCACAGGATTCTTCCTATTTTCTTCTAAAGCTTTCCAATTAATGTACCAGAAGGGCTGCTGGTCAACTGGCATTTTGCTAATACGCTCTACGAGAGCGCGGTCGCCGTTCGCTTCTAATGGTAAGAACAAATTGCTTTCTTCACCGAATCTGTAAATATATATCTATTTTTTATTAGCTATACTTTAATTTTGTTCTAGTATTCTGGTTAACTATTATAAAACAAAAATTTTGGCTATTTAAATGGATCCAGACAGGCGTCAAGGGTCTAATGAAACTATTTAAAATAAAAATTTAAATATATTAATTAAAAAATTTAGGACAGTCGTGGCGCAAAATCACGACCGTGTGACTGTAAATACGATAGATATCGATCGGTTGTGGATTCGATTCCCACTTGAAGAGATGAAATATTTAATATTTACATTTCTTCACTCTTGTGTCGAGGTTAGCCTCGACAAGGCGGAACATGCCACTCAACACGCAATGTCTCCAGAATTATGAAGTAGGGAATGGTAGTGTTTTATTGGGAACGACGATTATTAACACTGGGTTAAGAATCGACGTTCCTCAATATTATTTTACAATAAAAACTAACTGTATTTAAATAACTATTACAATCACCTGTTTCCAAGAGCATTGGCAGGCGTCACTATATCTGGGTAGCCTATTGGCTTAGATCCTGCGAACTGAGGCCTCTGACCCGACGCCGACCAGAGAGATAATACCAGCAGCAGTGCTTGCTTAACGGCCATGTTTTCTGGAAATTAAATAATAATATATAAAATAAAATTTCTACATATTATTACTATTTTGCCTGCCTGAAATATTTCTTTACCTTATATCTTTAAATAAATATGTTGAATTAAAGATATATTTGATGTTACATAAATCCTAAAAAAAAATTGGATATCGTACGTAGAATAAATAAGATTTTTTTTCTCATACACTCCTTGTTGCGTAACTCAATTCCGCACTTTGAAAACAAAGTTTTTCAATAGAACTGGTAATTAAATTCAAAGAATTAAACGTAACGATGGTTCAAATTGCGCTTCGTTGTTTATTACATACCACATCCTATAAATATATTATCTGAGAGGTCATAAGAGTGTTACCAATGGATATGTTACCGAGTTTAAAGTGCAATTTAGTTAATGCACTATTTAGGTACATTAGATACGACGTATAATATACTTTTTTGTACTAAAATACGTAAGAACAAAAAACACGAGAAATATCATTATTTTCTACGTAATTAATTTACAAATAATATTTTAAAAGGGTCTAATTACTATCTTTAATCTATTGAAAGTAATATTTTTCTGAAAAAGATCTGAAATGGTTAAGAAAAAAAGCCGCGCCGTGCAAGCGCCACGACTTTGCCCTTTAGAGCAATATTTTAAACGCTACTTTCCATGTTTATATACGTATTAAATGTGCAGTATATATATATATATATATATATACTGCACATTTAATATAATATTACATTCTATATATATATATATATATATAGAATGTAAATAAATGTGTCATATCCGTTTGCCGATTTCTTTCTCTATAGCGTCATTAGATGATTATTTAGGACCTTGGCTGTAACCTTAGCTTATAAACGTAATACAGTTATACTCAATCGTAAGTCCGGTCTCCACTTAAAGGTAATATTAGAGACATTGAACGTGGTTATTGGCGGGGCGCTACGTTGTTTGCCCTTCCAAGCTAAGCAAATAATAAATATTTAGAGAATCGAATCCACTACGATGGTGTCATTGTAAAACATTTACACTCGGTTTTGACGATGATAAAAATAATAATTATTAAAATATTTTAATTTCAAATATATTATGACAGAGTAAGTACCGCTAATTGGCTCGTATCTCAAATTGGAACTGAAAGTGGAGAATCGAGTGTCCCGACTCTACATACTTTCTGTCTACATTTGTGTTTACTATAGCATTTTATAGTTAAAGAAATCTTGTAAAAAGATCTTGTAAAAATAAATTTTATGGAACATCTAGCGTAAATGAAATGTCTCTTAGGGGAGCTATTGTAAGAAAATATTGTGCTGTCTATAATAAAATTTTCATCCTTATCCTAATCAAAGCAGGCATAACGAAAGCCTAACGGAAGGTTATAAGTAATTCATTAAACAAGTTAAAAAATAACTATCAGAATTGACCTGTAAAGCTGGATAAAATATAGGAAACCTAGTGTTAACAGAAAAGCTTTCAGAAAATTAAGTTAATTCAAAATATGATAGTTTCCCCTAGGAGGTTCCAAATCCACAACCATAGCATTCACAGTCAGCATTTTTTATTATTTTGTTTTGTAAATTCAAACTGTATCCCACATATAGAGTGGGCAGAGAAAGCCTAGTGCTATATATAACACCCTGTTTCTCCACTTTTCGCCGAATATTCGAGACATTCTAACTGCAGCAAGAAAATAAAAAAGATTAAACCGAGAGGGATTCGAACTATAGGTTCGAATCCCAGTTCTGCCTTATTCTTATGGCAATGCATGAGTGGAGAAACGTTTTATAGACGGATTCCTGATGTAAATATTTAATTGGACACAACATCTCTCTGTCATCATATCGCTTAAGATTAAAATGCGTAGAAATACAAAATCTTAAGAAATTCTAGAAACGAATATTAAAACTACTACTATTTACATAATATTATAATGCTTGAACACACCCACGATATGCCCAAATAAATTAAACCAAGTTTGATTGTTTTTGGAAAGTGAGTTATAAGTTCCAAGATTCAATACTTATAAAGTTTACAACACGCTTTTATATAAAGGAATGATAACTTAGAAATTACGTTGGACGCTTCGGTTCCCTTAGGCTACAATAAAATGATTGATCATAAAACTTTATATATACATTTATTTTGAACTTTACGGATTTACTTAAAACAATTACTTACATACTCACTCACCTTCCATAAAAGGTAAAAACCTCTCAAGAGAATCTAATAATGACTGTGAATTCTTTGTATTATATAACTTGTATATAAACAATTATTAAATGCGATGCAACTCCTATCAGGCGCAGTGGACTGATATCTGAACGTTAACGTGGTGGTTGTGGGATAGATAGCCCTAGGGCTCTACCTAGGGAGAATGATGAAGCCAAAGTTGAAGACGAAGCAAGTGCCGTGTTCTGCTCTGCAGTGTCTACGCTGGCGTGCGGGAAAGAGCGTGAAGTTGCAATAAAATCCTATAATTCAGAATTAGACTCTGCAACTACAACTTTTACATATAAAAGTCCGATATGCTTTACTATTGCTTTTGCATCAAAGCTGAAACCCGCACAACATAGAAAAGAGGGAAACTAGTGTTAAGACACTCTGTTCCCAATTTTCCGCCGCTGTTAAGTGGAAGACTCAACGCCACGCTTCGCCTCGACACAAGAGCGAAAAAAATAAAATACTAAATATTTAACTTCCTCGAGTGGTAATCGAACTCACCACCTGTCGCGTTTACATTCACGCATAATAATTATAATAAAGCACAATCAGAATACGATTTAATAGTTAGTTTAATGTTAATAAGGAAGGTTTCCTGTTTACTATCACTTATTTTCTTTAACTAATAAAATACCGTAATGGAATTCACCGTTACTTCAACATAACCGTAACGTTCAGTTAAAAATAATAAAAAGCTCGATTGATACTTGAATTCTCTTCTTATTTTTACAGTACTATAAAAGCAAAATAATAATTGGTTAAAAAAGTAAAAATATTTTTAATAGCTTCCCTCGTTGAAGAATATTGTATTGTATATAATCAGATAATAAAAAACCGGTCAAGTGGGAAACAGACTAGCATACAATTGGTTCCGTACCAATTTCAGGATTGTACATGAACGAGAAGCACAACTAAAGTTGACGAACTTAAGTTTGTTGGCGTTAGCATTCCTTTTGTGTGAAATTAACTTTGTAAAAGTTTTTATCTGTAATATAAATATGAATTGTCAGTTTAAGGATTGTTTTCTTTTATTTGTAATATTAATAATAATAATAAACTCTTTATTGTACTCCCATTAAAAAGATTAAAATAAGAAAGGTAACAAAGAAGAAATGAAAATGTACAAGAGGTGACCTTATCGCTAAAGCAGCGATCTCTTCCAGACAACCTACAAACAAAAAGGCATAGGATATAACAGGGGGGAAAAGGGTTAGGGCTGTAAATGATAATTATAATAAATTTATAGACAGAGACAGACAGCATAAATATACGACAGACATATATATAGATACTGACATTATATGTATATACATATATGTATACCTATACAAATATATACACATCTACATACATACATAAATATATATATATATACATATAAGGATAGATGGCAATTTTATTCTAACAAGAAGTTCAGAGGGCATAGAAATGTAGTTTTAGGAGTCGCTAATAAATATTTATAAAACGTTAATTAATATATGAAAAATATATGTTATTTTTTAATTATGCGTTTGCACCTCTGAACAACTGCTTTATTGTTGTTTTCGAACCTCTTGGGAGCAGCTACAGTCTCATGCACCATTATGTTTGTAGTGTATTTCTAAGTTTTCATATCGTGCCAAATATTATAGTTGTATATCTACAGGAAATATTTTATATGTTTTGATTACGCGAAAATTTTCATACAAAATACACCATAAATAATTCTAAAACGCTCATATATTGATTGACAGACTGTCTTGACATACGCACAGTCAGAAAACAAAGAGATCCTATAAAGAATCCAGTTTTCAGATATGAAGCACCAAAAATGGATGTTCCAAATAAAATAAAAAATATATATAAAATTTTAACGAATTTATTTTCATTTAACAATGGTAACATTTTTGTAACTTTAAATATATAATAAAAAAACGACTTACAGTTTAACTTCTCAACACAACAGTCTCGTCACACGACACAAAAGTAACTGGTTTGTTCCGTAAAGCAAAAACACTTATAAAAACTTCAACTTCAGAGATTGCTATGATGGACGCTCACTTATATTTAATAATGCTTGCTAAGTGCAAGCTACTTATATATGTTGATGTCTTTATATTATCTATATACGTCAGCGTCGGTCCGTGATTAATATATTTGTTTATAAACATATTATATGTAAACTAACGGCCCATTCGCGGCTTCGCCCGCTTGAACTAAATAATTCTTTTTTTTTTAAGCTTTACGCAGTGTCCTGTAAACCTTGTATTAATACATGTGGCATTGAAATATGAAATATTTCAAGCTGGTACTCCTGCGCCACGAGTGGCCTTTAAAATATTATCAACAAACATTTTTTTAAGAGAATGAACCGTTAACTAGTGTTAGACAGTTTCCATTAACGTCATGGTGACGTCATACATATGTATTGCTAACGTATTTACCGGGATTTTTTTTCCTCAACTTAAATAGTTTCCCAAAGAAAGAAATGTGATGTAATGCTATGTTACCCATGAAACTCTCTCCGATTTTTCTAATAAATCTGTATAAACCTAAAATACTCTTGAGTGAGAACGAAGTTGAGTGAGTCGAACCCATAAGCGTCGCGTTTACAGTTGTGCCCAATTGTGCCCCTGCGCTAAGACATCATTTATATTGGATAGTCATATTGTAAAAATAAAAAAAATATATATATAATATTTAATACTTAAGTAAATTTACATAGAACTAGATATATGACTAGACTATAGTCCTAAGAAATAATAAGCATAAATAATTATCAGCGTGTAATATAAGCTTAATTTTATTTGAAGAGTTAAAAAAATGCAATAATATAAAGTAACGTATCAATAATTTGCTAATATATGACGATATATTATAATATCATTTATGATGCATTAAGAAAACCATGTCTCACACATAACAATGAACTTTGTTCAAACTTATAAAAAACAAAAAGATTAGACAGTAATTTAACAAAAAAAATTAAATACTAATTCAATACAAAAGTGGAAGAAATATTCATATTTTGATAAGTATGGATTTCAAAAATATTATGTTCCTGACATATGTTTGATATAAATAAGAAGTGTCTGTAAGCGAGTTCGATTCCCATCGAAAGAAATTTTATAAAGAAATAATTTAAAATAAACATCCCCTCGAGTGGGAATTGTACCCACAATCATTGTGCTTACAGCCAGACGTCCCACCGTTCCACAGTGCCCTTTAGTTTACTGTATGAATATAAAATACACTTCTACATGTGTTGCACCTACGATACGTTTGAACTGTCGTGTCCAATCAAGATAAAAATAATAATATATTACAATTATAAAATGAAAATAACATAAAAAAAAACCAACAAAGAATTACATTTTAAAGTTCACAATTAAAATATTTCTTGATACAATTCCAAAGTTGAGTCGAGAATTGCAACGAACAAAGAAACTCTCATTCTTTGCAGCTTTAACTTAACAACTATTTTTACATTGAGAAAGTATGTATTTTATTTTTTACTATAAACCACTGGTTGTACATAGCTTTAATTTAGATTTAGATTTACATTTACAAGGTTTACAGTCAAAGCGTCTGTAAACGATGGTTGTAAGTTCGACTCCAACTCTAAAAACGGAGATTATTTACATTTCCACATACTGGTAACGAGGCAACGCGCGGTGTTCAGCTCCGCCAGTCAACGCAATGTCCTGAAAGTTGAGTGATGTGTATAATAACGGATGCTTTTAACACAAACTTTTCTCTGTATACCCAACTCTACATTTTATGTCATTTTGTGGAAAAAAAAAATACTCGTATATCTATCTATCTATCTTTGTATATAAAAATCTTCCCTTTAGGAATGTGTGTGTAGATGGGCCGTATAGGGCACTTGAAAAACAGGTTTCTGGAACTAAATATAAAATCGTCCTGCTGAGTTCAAAATAATGACATAATAATATACATACCTTAGAGTAAACTGAGCATAAGCTACATTTAAAAAAATTACCAATAACTTACATACATACCTAAGTAGCTTTGGAAATAAATTGTAAATATGAATTACAAATATACAAAATGTAAATATACGCCCATTTCTTTTGTACACTTTGTTGCGAATGTGTTAGTCAATCAATCATTCTGTAGGCAGAAAACTTTTTCTTTCTATTTTAATCATAAATATACTTTTTTTTTTTTTATAATAATGGGGTTAGCGAGTCGAGCCACCCGTGATTAATATGTATGTACCTAACATATAGCTGAGTGAATGTGATGGATTATTTTTTTTTTAATAAAGTAATATATAAAAAATTAAAGTCAGTCGTGGCACAGGGTACAAGGTGTATCTGTGAATGTGACTGGTTATGGGTTCGATTTCCATTCGAAAAAATTAAATAATTATTTAAATTTATATTTTCATTTCTTCGCTTTAGTGTCGAGGCTAAGCGAGTTTTGCTCCACCACTTAACATTTGTTTTTACTTGTTTGTATATTATTCCTTTTTAATTTTACTTTACTTAAATTATTTTTTATTTGTAAAGATATGAGTAGAAACTCAAAAAAAGTTAAAAATACTATTTAACTTACCATATACAGCAGTGGATTGCTTGGACAAACGTTATTAATATAATATATATCCACTATCTTTCGTTGACCCGTAATATCCCAAGTACTTAGATAACCTTAGTTTCGTAATTCACTGTTGTACATAAATAAATATTTATATAAATTTTAATTAGACTTCAATTAAGTGTCGAATAGAATGAAATGAATTTAAAAAAAAAGTCGGTTGAGGTCTGTAAGCGCGACAGGTTGTGAGGTCGATTCCCTTTCCTAGGACGGCTTTTGTTAAGATAATCTGTAACACAAAACAAAAAAAATATATATAATATTATTATTATTTATTCTGCATTTAGCAGAGGGAAAGACAGTCTGTGTCTCATTCTCCGCCGAATTTTCGGGGCAATGCATATTGAGTGGCAAACCTCTACTTTTATTTTGGTATCAGACTGACAGAATTAAAATATAAATATAATCAACAATAATTCATTCTTTCGAGTGGAAATCAAACCCACGGCCGTTGCGATACAATACACGCTTGTGTACAACGACGGCCTCGGAGACGGACAGAAAGCTTATTATTAGAGATTATTATTATTTTATGTTTATGTATACTCTCATCAGAGACATGTGGAAACTGTGAATTAATATGTGACAATCAGTACGTTAATTTTCTCGTGAGACTTTATTAGAGTTTTTTTGAATGTCGGAACTTAACTTTAGCATTCGATAATAAAATAATTTCAAATGAGTTAATATTTAAATATAAAGAAAATGAACGAAAATAAAACATTTTTTAACTATACTCTAGGTAATTATTAAAAAGAACTTAAGTTTGTTTTGAGCTTTATATTTTTTTTTTTTTTTTTTTTATGGGAGAGGACAAGGCAAACGAGCGTTCGGGTCACCTGATGGTAAGTGATCACCGCCGCCCACGACCCCATGCAACACCAGAGGAGCCACAGGTGCGTTGCCAGCCTTTAAGGTGGAGATGAAGGGCACCGGGGCCCGGCATTACCTAATACGAAACGCAGTGGCAAGAGCCACTACTTCACGCCGGTTTAAAATGCCGGGGGTGGTATTAAATCCGGTCGAGTCTGCCCATGCGTGTTGCCATTACTGGCGACGTGACTCTTCCACACGTACTTTAGTCGCCTCTTACGACACCGACAGTACCAGGGTGATCCTATTCTAAGCCGGGACCACACGGCTGAAATTGTAAGAACGATTCTTAGTTTCCCTTATGGCGTTATCGCGACTACATTCGAACAAGCCAGTTTTATGAATAATGGTCTGCGATCACGAAACACTTGCAAAACAATAGCACCATATTGATCTGATGGATAATAAGCTGTATAATATATATACATATGCTATTTATATTTGAGAGAGGCCGTCGTGGCGCAGCGGGGCAAGGGTGTGACTGTAACGCGACGGTTGTAGGTTCGATCTCCACTCGAGGAAGTTTATTATATTAACGTAAATAAATATAAATATTTATTTACGTAAATAAATATAAATATTTATTTACGTTTAATTTTTTCATTTCTTCGCGTGTACGGGATACAGCATGAAGCTGGAGAAGAAGAAATTTATATTTGAGTTAGTATAATAGCTATAATCTTGATCTAGATCTATAATTTCCCATAAAAATAGTTTTTGTAAACACATGTTGTTTTTTGAATTCTATGTCAATACTTATAAAATGTATATTTATTTTTAGATTAGTTTTATTTATTTTTTGTTGTTATACACGAACGCCATTCCATATTATAAATTGAACTAAAAAAATATAGAGACATTCAAAATGGTTATTTCTCACTTCACAATAGTCCATGGAGTACATATACAGTCTTTTGAATCAAATCGTTTGAGTTTTAGAAGCATTATATTTTTTTTTGTTGGAAACGAAATAAAACAAATAAATTTTCCCAATTTATTAAAAGATTTTTTAAAATGGATCCTCTTTTCATATAATATTTTCTTATAAATAAATGATTCTATTCTTATCTTAGTAATAACTATACAAAAATATTGTTACAAATTTACAAATTGTAATAACATGTTACTATGATAAAACTATGCAAATTAAGCTCAATGCCACCATATGTAATAATATCCTTTTGTTTGCATATGAATCTGTTCCAGAATCATCTTGTATCTCTTTACAACATTTTGTACCGATTTCAACGACTTTAGGATAGAAATCCGTCCAAAATTCAAAAGCTTTGTAATTAATATTATATGGAGTGCTCATTGTGAAGTTTTGCCTGTCTATTATAAAAAATCCGGGCTTTTCTGTTTCAAATGTGTCCCATTGAATTATAACACCTGAATTCGTTGGATTGGAATACCATGCAAAATTTGTCCACATTTTCATGATTATTTCTGATATACTTTTGTCTCTGTAGTCCCACCTGGTCAAATCTTCTGGTAAAGCTAAATATGGCATGCCAAAAGTGAAAATTAAATCAAAATTATGCGGTACCGAAACCCAGTCCGGTATCCCCTCGTTGGCAATATCCGAAAACGGTTTTAAGTCAAATCTGTACAAATATACGGGAGAATGCTTACTTAAATATTTTGCGAATTGATATGTGGTAGCCCCATATACTTTGTCAGTGTAAAAATCCAACAATTGGTGACGTAAAATAGTCTCATTAGTCGTTGGTGGGATCGGTTTGTAGAAAAATGCTACCGCATCTTGTATGTGATGTTGGTTTGTAAAGCAAGAACTATTGTCAACCGTTATATCAGAAAGAATCACTTCCTCACGCATAATATCGAATTCTCTTTGACTAATACCCGAATCTCCATCCTTATCCAAGAGGAGAGCATCTTCCATATTGGTATATCCCGTCAAAATGGGTACAGGGCTGAAAATCTCATCTTCAAACATTTTACTTGGTTGATCTGACAAGAACGGTTGAGATAAATTGCTGAAACCGCTGTCGATGATCGGCTTCCACGAAGCTAAAGGTTCACCAATATCGAGTAATGCTTGGTAGTTTACTCGTCTGAGGCAGTCCAGCAATTGAAAAGTAGGTTTTCTAAAGCAGCTGAACGCATTTGCTACTTTATCGACGGTCGTTATTTCTTTTCTTGCAATATTTACTGTGTCCGTCGATAGAACGTTGCCGCTCATCGCAATGGCTTTCTGGAACAGGCCTGCAGAGTACGGTGATATTAAGTGGAGTCCAACACTGACAGCGCCTGCGTCGTGTCCAAATATGCAAACATTTTCCGGATCTCCGCCAAAACTTTCAATGTTATTTTTTACCCAATTAAGAGCCGCTACTTGATCTAACAAGCCAAAGTTTCCCGGGGCCACGTTGTCTAACGTTGAAAAAAATCCAAATATATTCAAGCGGTAAGCCACAGACACAAATATTACCTGAAATAATAAATTTTACATAATTATTTCATTTCATTTATTTAACCGTACTTTCGCAAAATTTGCATAGACCTCCATTTGAGTCTAGACACGACTTATATATAATTAAATAAAGGGTATAGAAGAATAATAAACCACCTTTTGTTTGAGGACTAGTTGAAACGGGTTGACACTATTTGGGCTCCCTCGGATAAAGTCACCTCCGTGGAACCAGACCATCGTCGGATAGCTTTCAACTTTTATGTCTGTAAAGAATAATAAACTGTTAATTTTAACAACTCGATAAATAAATATTATATATTAAATTTAAAAGTAATTGTAATGAGTTGTAAATATTTATAAAAGTTATTACATATTACAGTTTCACGTTTAACAGTAGGCGGGGCGCACTTGATGTCGAGACACTCTTTTTCACATTTTCAGTTTGAATTAAAATTGACAATAGTCCTTTATTTTAGGTTGACCGCACCGATGACATGAAATTTGCCCTATCATTTGACCGAGTAAGAATTGAACCCACAAATATCGCGTTTACGTCGTTAGATGTAACGAATTGCGCCTCGATGACCGCAAAAGTATTTACAAATCCACAAACCGTGCACATAATTAACTTATAAAAAAAGTTGAAAAATAATTTTCATTAAACTAACCACCAAAGAAATTTTAATAATACCAGTCCGATAAGATTACCAGAAAATTCTATAAATGTCAAACGAAAGTATTTCTAATAAAGGGCCGTTGCGCGTCGATCAAAGCAAACGCTAGGTTTGGTAATATTAAAAATTCATAATAATATATAATGATAGGTATTTTATTTTTGTGTGTTGAGTGACGGAACTCACCACTGCTGCTGCTTTGTATTTACCGGAGCAGAGAGATGAAAATAAATCATTCCCTAAAAAAAGGAACTGAATCCACAACTTTTAATTTAGAGCCAGACTGTCCCACATCGCGTCGATGGTCCTAAATTAATATAAATATATGCCCGTATCCTAAAAAATACATATCTGGAAAGTTACAAAAGCTACATTATAATACCACTATTTTACAAATTGTACTGAACAAAATATTTCTACTATTTCAAGTCACAACGTGTAATTTCAGGTATTCACAAACACGGAAAGAAAAAAAGGTAAAGAAAAAGGCTAAAAGGGTTTTTTCATATGTTACATTTATGTGTACACGTAAGTCGGCAACACTTTTATTTTTAACATGCTTCTATTGGTTTCATCAATGCATGTATATTATGTAATCTATTTTTCACCTATTTCCTTCGTGCGATTTGTTGCCTAAAAATTTGCATACGTGTTTACACGGCTGGAAAGTTGTTTTTTAACAGAAACTTAAAACTTTTGAAAGCTTAGAATAGCGAAAAGAAAATAAAAAAATTAAGCGATTTCTTGTGATATATATAGAAAATATCATCGTATTATATTTTTCTGTTTATACATATATATATATACAAAAGGTTCGTGAGTCTTTATTGCGGGAAGATACATACGAATACTTATTTACTGTTTGAGTGAAAAGCTTTCTATTTAACTTTGGCCGTATTTAAATTTGTATTTCATATACATTGTCTCACAGTATGCGAAAGTCTATACTCAAGGTGTAATTCAGGTCGCGTAGGTAGATTAAGGCTAGGGCGGCAAGTCAAAGTGGTTTAACAAGTGTATTGGCACGGAATTCCTGCATTAATGGTAGAAATTTATTCAGAATTATGAAGCTTAGTTAGTGTACATTGTAAGCTAACATTAGGACTTAGTAGACAATAGGGGTCGACGCTATTGGTTTAAGGAAGTGATGGGGGTGAAGAATGGTGAACATTACTGTAAGGTAGATTGAACTATATAATGAATATTCATTGAGGGATTGGTTTGTAAGTTTGTTGTGATGATGGAAATTTAGACAATTACCTGCAATTTAGACAAGTCGGTCGTTACATCGTTGTGTAGCGACTTTGTTTTATTCTTCTTAAGGGCGAGGTTGTACCAATTTTAAATATAACTTATAAAAGTTGATAAATTGAACTATGTGGGAAAATGCATACATTGTTTGAAATAAACTAAAATACCTTTAAATTATTAATGATTTTTTTCTATGAAATATTTTTCAGTTTTCGGATTTTATCCTTTATTTGCAAAAAAACAGCAAAATTGATTGCGTTGACTTTGAAGCTTGTGTTCTTCAAGGGACTACATGCGTTATATTTCATATTAATTTCAGTCTGATACCTCCACGCGGTTTTGATATAAATGGTCTTGGCCGACAAACAGACGGACAACAAAATTATATAAGGACAATTTTATGATCTACAACTTTGCTTTATGTATTTTTTTGGAATAAATTATTTTTTTACCAGGAAAAATTAAAAACTTGGATAAAGGTATAACTCTAAAAACTTTTATGTTTTTTGTTTATAAGGATACACAAGAGACCTTTCTCTGGCACATTTCTCTGTACAAATACAACAAATTCTAACATCTCTGTACAAAATTCTGTAAAATCTATATAATCTCAACGCAAATTTAAGTATTGTTTTTTTTTTAACATCACGCTTCATCCCAAATATAGCGGGATTGACAAAGATAACCTAATATTAAGTTTTCCCTTTTTTTTTATTTAACTTTTCCCAAGCTTAAAGATTGCATGTTGAGTAGCGGAACTCAACCCCGCCCAACGTATAAAAATGTCATATATTAATAACGATTGTCTTGGAAATTCATAACTCGAAATACATAAGTGAGAAAACTCTCAAAGGCTTTTTTACGCTGTAAAGTTTTCAATTAACGTTTTAACTTTATTCATCCTTTACAAAGTTTTAGTAGACGAATAATTAATTGAACCTCCAAAAAGCTAAAGATTCTCAGCTCATTATTAAAAACAATTAATTTAATAAACCAAAGTGAAATCTAAACGTGAAGTTTAAAATTGTTTTTAATTGTTAGGTTTAATATCCTATATCCTATGTGGATGTATCAAGCTGAAACTAATATATCTAGACATCGTGTCGATAGTGCGTGTGTGTGCGTGTGAATCTAAACGCGACAGGTTGTGGGTTTGATTCCCACGTGAACAAATGAAATATTTAATATAAATCCAAAATAATAATAATGTAACAACAATTCTAAATTTTGATGAATTTTAAACTTGAAAATAAAGTAATGACTAGTTGAATGGTACGTGCATAGAGTGTCGATGTCTTAAAACGAGTTTAAATGAAGTAAAGGATACATATCCTTATTAAAATTTCAAAGCCTTGACTTATAAAATAAAACAGAATAGATTGGAAACTAATAACTCACTAATGTCGCAAAAAATAGTCCATCATTTTGATAAGTATGTAATATAAAAATCGGTTATATATTATTTAAAATTCGTTACTGAGTGACAGAGTACCACACAACGCGCAGCCCAAACAAGGAAAATGCCTCAAAAACTTGAAATTGAATTGTAGAGTCCGTAGGAGTGCAGGGGTACACTAAGTGAGGGTCTTCCAAATATCCTAGAACGCTAAAAAAAGTGACGTCACATTTTTTATTCCACGAAAAAAATAGAAATTGTGGGCAACAGAGTGCTCATAAGTAAAATAAAGCTTAGCTATGTCCCGCATACAGCGGGACATAGCGAGATAAATAAATATCTTATAAAGTGTATTATTTAAATTCGTTTTATAATTATGTTCTAACAAACTCAAGTAGTGGAACTCAAGGAAAAATCTTCAACATCAATTACATTCTCAAGTAGCATTGTGTTCGGTGATTAACAAGACGATAATAGACGGTAGGTAGTCTTTGAGATTTTCTCAATTGGAAAAGTAGAAAGAAGGGTTCGTAAATTTTGATTTAATTCAATTAAAAATCTTCGTAACAGCGCTAAAATCAAATGGTTTTCCTATATAAAAAACCATTTGCTGTTTTTTTTTTCAAATAGAATTTTACAAATACTTTTGAGTTGTCGAATAATCAGTCAACAATACAATAAAACTTCTACACACTACCTCGGAAGGTAGTTATTTGTTTATATATATTGCAAGATTTATTAAATTCAATTACTTTTTATACAGACAAACTTTTACAAAAGACGCATACTCAAATAATTCAATCATCTTTATTACAATTAAATTTGAACCCGCAACGCTGTCAAATAATATATTTGATCTGCAAAGAACCAATAGAGAAAAAGTTGCGACAACGTTTTACTGCTATTCGTGCTAAATCTATTAAATTTATTTTCATTACACCCTCTCGAGCCTTTATGGGGTTGGATAATGGGCGAATAAAACCTTATGGCGCTTTCAAATTATATAATTGTTATAATTATAATTATCATATTGAAATTTCACTAACGTGAGTAGGAAATGAGACAAATATGTGAAGTTGAATTATTTAATTTATTTTTATAATTTAATTGATATTCGCAGAGTTGTATTTATTAGTATCGTTTCTTAGGGTTCCGTACCCAAAGAATACAATGGAATCCTATTAGCAAGACTTTGCTGTGCGTCCGTCTGTCAAAAGATTTGTATCTCATAAAAATATGATAGTACGACAGTTGAAATTTATCTAAGATGTATGATGTTTCTAGCCAATTTAACAAAAATAACTAAAAACGGATCAAAATAAATACTTTAGATGTCCTCATCTATATACACTTAACGTGATAATTTTGGCTTATTTTCATAGATAATTCACGCACGAGTCCTTCTCGTACTTGGCCGGTTCTTTAGCTTTCACGCTGTATCCCGCACACAACATCGTGGGCAGATTGAAACTAGTGTTAATACAATGTGTTTTACGCTTTCCGCTTTGTGTTGAATGGGGGAACTCCACACCGTGCTTTGTCAGATTCGATTTTCACTCTCTATTTTTGTCTGGTTAGCCAGACAAAAATAGAGAGTAAAAAATCGAATCCACAATCGCCGAGTTAACAATCAAACACTGTACCACTGCGTCACTACGACAGCCTCATATCTCAGATTGAATGAAAAATAAGTCTAACTTGATCTTTTAGAGTTTGGAGAGTATAAAGTAATGTGCATACATTTATACCCCGAATTCTGAAGGCATTCTTAAATATGGATGCTTCCAGAATTCGGAGGAAATTGGGGAACGAAGTGTCTTAACACTAGGCTCACTCTGCCCTTCTGCCTACGTTGCTTCATGCAGGATAGAGCGTGACACTGTATGTATATATGAAATTGAATAAATGGATATAACGGAAAAATCTATGGCCTTCACACAGAACACACGACAAAAATATATATATATTTCTGCCTTATATTATATTAACATATTATATTAACATAGAGGCCGTCGTGGCGCAGTGGCACAAGGATGCCGCCCGCAAACGCGACGGTTGTGGGTTCGATTTCCACTCGAGGAAGTGAAATATTTACGATTATTTTTCCATTCTTCGCTCTAGTGTCGAGGCAAAGCGCGGCGTTGAGTTCTGCCACTCAACACGCAATGCCTCCAGAATTCGGCAGAAAGTGGGGAACGGAGTGTCTTAACACCGAGGTTCTCTCTGCATACCCTGCTTTGTGCGGGATACAGCGTGAAAATGAAAAAAAAAAATTGTATTAACAACATATTTGAGTTCTTTAAAAGATGAGTGTGTGAAAAACATTAAGGCAAGGCATTATTATTAAATACTTGGCTGGGTCCAGCTAATACCCTCTTCAGTCACGATTCGGAGGCTCAGCGGTTTTAGAAGATCGATAAATTCTTTAGAGCTTAAAGTATGTCTTATGGTCCACGTGAAGTGGAGAACTTAGGCTTAATATGAACGTCAACATTATTAAAACGAATTTTGTTTTTGAAGGTTATTGAAGGTTTTTAATATAAATTAAAACGATAATAAGATGTGACTGTGAATTAATTTCTATTGTTATTTTATTAGAAAGATTTACCTCATAGAAAATTTTAATGAAAATGTCCTACAAGCTATATTTTACATTTGTTTTAGAAACATTATAAATTGTTGTAATATCACCTTAATTGGAAATCGAACGTGGGAACATCGAATCGATTTTCAATTAAAGTCCACCAATAAAGTTAACCATCCCATATAAAATTATATCTTCATATTTAAATTATGAGAGGTAATTAAATAATGTGAGTAATAATATACTATGTAATACATATTTTTAGTTTATGTATCTTCACGCTGTATTCTACACATAGGAGACGAGGAGCAGGAAGGAACCTGGGCATCGAGGCACTTTCCGACAAATTCTAGAGACATTGCGTGTTGAGTGGCAGGACTCAACGCCGCGTTTTTACCGCCACCAGAGCCAAAGAAATGAAAATATTAAATATTTAATTGCCTCGAGTGGTCTTTTTATTATTTACTCTCCCTTACGCCATAACTAACTTCCTTTATATTTTTATAATGTAAACCAAGCAAAAATCAAAACAACTGTAATAAATAATATATGTTATTAGTGTACCCTAAATTTATTATACGTATTTTTACATGCAAATGAAAGAAAAAGTGATTCACCGTAAGTCGTCATTTTCGCCTACTAATTGTGGAGGGTCAAGCTAGATATATAGTAACAACACGGCCGAAACTTCTTATCTGATGAAGGGGAAATCACGTGTATTTTTAAAAGTAGGCTAACGTTATATTAGCCAGTTCACCACTTTTAGTAGGTCCCCTAGTTACGTCAAGCTTTGCAATGTAAATATATATATTTTTAGTGCCACGCTATGTCCTGCATGTAGCAGAGTAGATAGAGGGAGCCTAGTGCAAAGAGGAGGAGTGTTCCCCTCCACACTTGCCGTAGAATTCTGGAGGTATTCCGTGTTGAGTGGCAGAACACTGCACTTGTACCTTAGTAACAGAGCGAAGAAAAGTATACATTCATAAATAATAATTTATTCACCCGAGTGGGAATCGAACTTACAACATGTCGCTCATTTGTGTTGCTCTATGGCTTGCCTACATATCAAGTATCTTATATAAATACATAAATATATAAAATAAATACATATCAAATGCAATCTATAGATAAATCTACAATATCTACAATATTCAATCATGTATATACAATCATGTACTAAAATATTCTTAGAGTGCATTGGTGTATTAATCCATCTGTCACGACAAGCACGTGGGTTCCTTTTCAAGGGAAGTAAAGAGCCATCACAACTAAAATGTTATATTTATGTCAAAAATAAATATATCAATCACATGTTAAATAAATTTAGTTGAAGTCTTAATATATATCTATGAACCATATCTATATAAAACTCAATAACAAATAGAAAACACGACTTACTTACCATCTGGTACGTAGACATTGAGATATAAGCAGTCTTCTGAATATTCCTTCTTCCGCGGTTCCTCCATTTGTGACTCGAGCAATTTTGCAAACAATTCATCATGTTTGTTCAATGGACGTTGCACATCTTCTTTCTTGGGATCACTTTGCATGCAGTCTGGTGCATACACTGTGGCATTCCTAACACCTTCCCATTGGGGAAGGTCGGTGTATTCTGGTGGGGCAAATCGCCTCACGTCTATCGGCGGTTGGGCGTAGGGTATGCCAATGTAAGCAGCTATTTTCTTTGTCCTGAACCTCGTGATGTACATCCCAGCGATGGTCCCTTGATTCGCTAAATTAATTTGTTTAGGCTCTTTCGCAGTTAGCACTCTATTGAACATGATCGTCAGTAATACCATCGGAATCACCTTCATCTTCTTAAATTATCTCTCAAAATGATGGTATCTCACTCTTTATTGGCATACGTGTTCTATGATTTGACATTTATGATGGTATAAAATGCATGTTTCCTCTAAAACCATCAGCACCAGGAAGAATGCAAAGCCACTATTATTTGAAGCACTTATTTGGCTGAGGCGCTAGTTCAGTTTCGAGGGTGGTGCGTTACTGTTCAAACTTGAACAGACTTCGGCTCGTAAACAGTGGGGCTGTCCGTCGTTATAGAAACCAAGGAATTGGTTGTTTGTTTTAAAAATAATTAGAAGTGGCAATAAATTGAGATTATATTTTTTAAATTTCCTTTGGCCTTTAGCTCCATTGTTAAATGACCAAGACTTTTTTATGAATTATTATTAAGCTTTATGTTAAAGATGTGTTGCATAAGCTTTGGTAAGGTGACATTTAGTTTAAAAGTATTATATAAGAAACGTTATTTAAATCACTTAAATTTCAACAAAAAATAATTGCCATTTGAAATATATTTTATTGACCACCCAGCGTATTTATTATACGTCTAAATGAACAAAAAATTAAGAACGAAGAATCTAGATTTTCTTTACCATTGTAAAGAACATTTAAAATGTATAAAATAACACAAAACTCATGGGCAATTCTATTTTATTCTAATTCTACAACAGTTGGCAGTAAGCTTACGACGCGAACAAATCGCGTGACTGAAAACTGAGCATTGGAGTCATTGCATTCCGAGTCCGGACTTTTTGTTACTTTCCATCTTCCCCTATGTGGGTCAGTGCGACTGAATTATTGAACTTATGTTAACTTATATTATATTTGGTTACTTTATTTATTTTAACAATATTTCGAAAATTATTGCCTATTTAAATTTTAATAATATAATATGGTTATAAAATTATAAGATCATAGTGTAAGATAGCTTCTGATAAACGCGGTGATCGTAGGTTCGATCCCTTCCCGTGGGAATAAATTATGTTTATTTTATCCACTTCCATGCTTTGGTAAAATAATCATGACCTTTCTTTTTCAAGAACAGTGTAATATCTTCCATTTTCAATCGAAGTCGCTGTAAGGGCCAATAAGGCTTTCAACATAACTTATGTCAGGTTAAAAAAGAGAGCCCAGATATGCAAATTCGGGCAGAAAGGAAATATATTGATATCAGTTTCTCGGACTACCTCACCAAATAAATATTTCTATTTTTTTGGGAAATAATTTTTTTTTTCATTTACTACAACCAAAATTAGACCTATATTATCTTTACATAAAATTATGCAGTAACATTTTATACTATGGGAAATTGGCATAAAATAGTAATTCATTACACGATTTTACATCTTAACACTATGTAATAAGGTTTACTTTACGGTACACGGAGATATTTGATTCGGTCAGTTATTTAGTGCTATCGCCACTTGCATGTAGTTCAAGGTGTTACAAGTGTGATTCTTCGTTCTTCATTTGCATATATATTACAATCAAACTGTATGATGCAAATCTATTGTCTTATTAAATTTTATACATTTATAACTTTAAGAATACACATTTAAAAAAGTAGCGGGAATCGAACCTGAAACCTTTCCTCCAATCGATAAGCCAATTTTAAGCAAACGTTCTTAAAGAGCTATTTTCTAAAGATTCTTATATGCTTGCTCTGTATTATTTTATTTTGCTGGATTTCAATTTAGTACTGTCACGTATACAATCAATATGAAAATTTGCAAAAACAACACGTAAAGGTTATAATGCGACCAATTTAAAAGGTGACTAATATTCGCATGGAAATAAATGTCGCTCGACTTCTGCGAACAAGCAACATCAGTTAGATTGTGATCAGAAGTGTTAACAGTCGCCGTAAAATGTTTGTGTTTCGAGGTTTACACAGCCTACTTCATAATATAGACATATAGATAGATAGATAAATATAAACACTGATGGGTTTTTATATAGATTTTGATTTTATTTAATACCTACACTAAGTATAGGAATAAGTGTAGATATTTAGAGGCCAGTAGTGGCGCAGGAGCACAAATGTGTGACTTTAAACGCGACGGGTTATGGCTTTGATTTCCACTCTAGAAACCGAAATATTTAATTGTTTCATATTAAAGTTGCGAGCGGTGTTTCTTAGCACTACTCTCCCTCTGCCTACCCTGCTACACACTGGATACAGTGTGAAACTGAAGAAAAAGATATTTTATTAAATTATATATTTTTCCAAGTTTCAGGAATTTTTGGAGATATAGTGTGTGAGATAGAGAGTGCGAGTGCGAAGAAAGGAAAATTCTTGTGCTCAGAGAGACCGGAAAGTAACAAGGCCATGACTAATATAATAAATATATACATAAATAACCTTAAATTTAAACATTTAATAAGAATAAAATGTTTAGAATCCGAAGCTTAAGGGTTGGATCGCTTAACGTTATTAATTCAAATGGCTTATTGTAGCCTAAATATTCTGAGAAACAAACTTGGTAATGATAAATTTAAGGACCTAATAAATATCGTCAATTAATATTGCGAAATTCGTTTTGTAAATGTTTATTTCAGACCATGTTCGAAAACTTGGACTTGGACACTTAGGCGGTTTTCAAGAGGCGCGGGTTCAAATTCTGCTACGTTACTTTTTTTTTATTTTTTTCAGCTTCACGCTATATCCCGCACACAGCTTTGGTCGTATGCCTGGCCCTGTAGCAAAACAAAATTTTAGTTTATTTTTCTTTTTATTATATTTTTTTATACAGTGTAAGAAAAAACGTAATTAATGGTCAGCAATCAGGTTGCATGACGGCATATTCAGAATGTTGGCTTTACGCTTTTTCCTCATCGTAATATACCTTTTATTATTATTTAGCTAATATTAAGTGCTTGTGTAACTTGAAGTAGGTATGAATACAACATGTTATAGTAAAACTAAACATGTTGCATAAAAGGCAGTCAAGGCGTAAGGGTTGTGGGTTCAGTTCTCACTCGAGGAAATGAAATATTTAATATCTTCGTAACAAGCAAAGTGGAGTGTTCAGCTCCGCTACTTGATAGGCAATTCCTCCATAATTTGGTGGAAACTGGGTAGCGAAGTGCCTCTACATTAGGCTCCTTCTGCCTACCCTGCCACATGCGGGACATAGCGTGAAACTGAAAAAAAAATTGAAATTCATAGTTACTTATTCTGGAATGGATATTCTTATAATAATAATTTTAATTCAGCATTCGTATATTATAAAAAGTGTATTGAACTTATATAAATACTGATACGAGTTACGAGCTTTTATGATTACCTAATAAATTTTAATATTAAAAAGTTAATATTTTTTATGAAACGCAGGATTCTCAGAGTGTAATTGGAAAAAGAAAACAACATTTGTCTTTTGCATTTAGCGATGTAATCGGTTAACCTTTTAACGTAATTATTTTACGGGTATTTGAAATTTCCGACACCTAACTTTTGTCTACTTCTGCTACTACTACGTACGAGTAACTTTCACTGTAAAGAAATAAAGTCGTAATATTTTTCGTAATAAAGATAAGATTTTCTTATTAATCATAATTATTATTTGTATCCGCAACCATTGTGTGTACAGACAGACACTCACAAAGTGCGCTCCGTCGTATCATGTATATTAACGAAATATTTATAAGAGAAGATTTCACCAATGTCAAAATTTATTATATAAACCTTAGTATTTTCTGCGAAAAAATTGTACCTTCGATCAAGGTGAGGTCTTATCCAACCCTAATATTACGGCCGATTACGGAGGTAGTTAAACAAATTGCTTTCTAGAAAACGACCTTGACGCTTGGTCTTTTAGTAGCAGGACTGTTCAAGGGTAAATTATTATGATAACATACCATAGGAACCATAAATTATAGGTTTCCTTAGATTTGTTTTTAGAAAAATTATATATATACATACTTCTTTCAAAAGTATAAGAATGAAGTATGAAGAAAGAACAAAGTCTCTTTGCTCGTAGTTCATTCTATTTGAGGAAATCTATATCTATATTTTTTTATATTAAAGCATAAATGTTTATTTGGTTGAACGCGCTATCACAAACTATACGATTGCGATATTTTTTCGGGTTGACTAATCAATCTTTATCTACGATCTCACTGTATCTTCGGTCAATGATATTTATTTGTCTGGACACTACAATGAAGAAATTAAAATGTTAGATATTTATTTTCCTCGAGTCACACGTTTGTTGTTTTTAATTATTCCATTTTATTCAAATTAACTTATTAGTAGATCTACTTATAACTGTTGAAAGTCAATATTTAAAATATAACCTTGAGTTTGGGGTGGTCACGGCATTTGTATAATGTCAGTTCAAGGGTATACTGCCACGTGAAGTCCAATAGCTTATCTCACATCTAAAGTTACAAAAACTTTCAGAATATTTTATCGGTAAACAATTTCGTATGGATCATACATGATGTTACAGCGGATGTACACTATCTTGATAAGTTCCACAAATGTTGTTGGACAAAAATAAAACTATTTTGTATCAAATTTTCGTGAAAACACACAAAAGAAAATATTATTTAACGGTTAAATTTAACTAGCTCAGTTCTAGAGCGCCGAGCAATGTAAATCTATTTTATTTAGAAGGTTTGAAAGTTGCTAAGTACAATCCGCTTATTTTGCTTTCACTGGAAAACAGGGTTTATATATTGTTTATTAATAAATGCTATATTTTCAGATAGCGTTTATTTCTAACCGTCACCGCAACTTACTGTCTACTGTTTCTGTTAAAATGCCTATTAATGGAATATACAAAATATCGTGGGTTTTTTTTGGTCTTCGCAAGGTCTTAACCTTTACTACTTAAAGGTTATCTAAAGGTCAGGTAATTTTTTAAAACGTAAAAATGCAGGAAAAATAGCTATTATTTTATATTTTTAATATGATTTAGTTTTTAGGGTCCCGTATCTAAAAAGATATAAATAAAAACGAAATTTATTATAAAAACAAAAAATATATATAGCCGTTTATGTCGCATAAAATGTGTATTTCGACACTATAAAGGGAATCAAAATTAATAGAGTACATTTGGTTGACCTAGAATTATGAAATTTGGCACCTAGCGACTATAGGTAGTGCAAGTTCAGGAAATAATCTGAATACTATAAATTTATGATAAAATCCTAAAAAATAATAGCCTTAAACCACAGGAAAAATTTGGTATTAAAGCCAGTAGCGATATTTTATTCATTTTTTATGACGTACTAACTGTAAGGAATCCTCAGTGGAAGTGCCCGACTCGCGCTTGTCCAGTTTTTTATTTTATAGAGGCGCCCATAAGGGCACACATCATTGCAATGCTATTAATTTATTTGAAAATATATAATATTGATTTATTGTTTAATAAATAAAATTTAAATATATATATATTTAAGTTATTGTCGTGAAAAAAGCAAATAACGTTTGGTTCTGCTTAGCTTTCGTACAAAAATATGTAAAGTAAAAAGTTTAAGCATGTATTTTCATTGTGAAAATGGGCCCTAAACATCATACATACACCGGCATATCGCCGACATACACCAGACAAAAATTAAACGAGAAGTTCTATAATATTTTAAAATTAACCATTAAATAAATTTCAATGAAAATTATTTCATACTTAGTAATTCATGCAGCTGCTATTAAATAACTTATTAAAGCTTAAACTTAAGCTTTAAAGCTCCGATCTTATTTGACATGTGACCGGCCGTTATCAAGTAAGGTTCAACATGAAATTATTGTGAAAATATTAAGACTGGAAAATTAAAAGAAACGGAATATTATAAAGTTTTTATTAGATTATTAATTTCTAAATTAATATTATTTTTAAGGTGTGCGTGATTGCGTGATAGCTGTAATATATATAGGTAACCTTTTAAAAACTACGTGGATATTCTTTTCATTTGTTTAAGAGTTTTATGTTATTTTTAAGTCCTTGAACAACAGAAATTATAACCTAACCACTGATTATAAACGCAACGGTTATAGGTTTGATTTTAGCTCGCCTGCTGAAGGCTAAAAAGCCATCTCATCATCTCATCATCAAGTTGACAGATGATAATCTGGTGGTCATCAACCATCAAAATATCATCTGTCAACTTTTGTTATTACAAAATAATGAATGGTAGAGCTACGAGAGGAAATGGAAATTTTCTTTTCACCAATAAAATGGTTTGACATTCGGTCCACCGTAAAGAAATAAATCGAACTAACCTTTCAAACTAATAAGATATTCAAATTGCAGAAAACATATTTTTTAAAAAAATATATGTCAGTGACAGATTTCAAAGCTTATTTATAACTTATATAGATTATAAAGATAAAAGAAAATTGCTTTTATGCAATATTGCAAATGGGGTGTAGGTAATGTGTTGCATGATGATTGTGGGTTCAAATTTTTATGACGGCAGTGCTTATATTTCATTTCCGGTTTGGTTTGGTAGAGTGATATATTCTTCGTAATGTAAAATTTGCTAAATATAAATTTCGTCTCTTAAGTCCTTAATAGGAAATAAAGGATTCATTTATCGTTCCCAAATGTATTGGACATACTAATTATAGAGTCCCTTTCCTATAATAATGAATGGATTATTCACTTTCATATTTATTAAAGTCATTAAATTATATATTTTAGTCCAAAATTAATATGGTTTCTGAAATTATTTCTATATTAAAATAAACATTTTTATTTTAATACGATACAATTCGTCCTTTTGTGAATTGTATCTTGACTATTATTGTATTTAAATATGCTTTATTGTAATAATTACTTATGTAAATTATATTAAAATTATTTCAGTCACTCATTAATTATGTAACAACCCAGGCTCTTTTATACTTATTTTACAGGCACCTACCTATATTTTATCTTGTTAAAACTCAGCGTCTTAAGTTTCTTTTCGCTTTTAACATTAACATTTATTAATTAAAATATATACATTTAGGGAAAAATTATAGAAACTAGTTCGAGGTCCCACTGTCAGCGTTACCCGAAGAAATTTAAGTTACCCAGATTGAGTGTATAATTTCATATTATTTTCAATATTTTTTGAGATTGGCCGACGGTGAAAATTACATGTTACTTTTCGAATTTTGCACATTTAGGTGACTCAATTAATTTAGCACTATATTTAACCTATATATTAAACAGTATTGAATTAAATTATAATAAAAAATATTTATTGTAATTAAACTTAGGGTTACATCCATTTTAAATTGAATTCTTTGAGAAAATTAAACAAGTATATCCACCCTTGTTTACATTGCCACCGCTCTAACTCTTTAAATAGCTAACTGAATGATAATCTTGATAATTAAACGGGACGCCTGTTCAAGATAAATAGTGAAGATGCTCTTTTGCCATTTCGCAAAGTGTTTTTGCTAAATTATCTTTTTGTATTGTATTTTGTTCGTCAACAACATTTAAATTAAACGCCGGTGACATTTGCAAGCTTTCGTTTGAGTGAACTTTGAATATAATTTTACTTTGTTAGATGTCTGAACTTATTTCACTCTTAACGTAACTTTACGCTCTGGCCAACACTAGATTCCTTGAAGCTACATGGAATTCATTACTTTATAATAACAGCTTTTTTTATGTAGGAGAGTATTAACACATTCCGTTGACACACCGCCCAATTTTTTAGGCTTGAATTTCGAGCGGTAGAACTCAAAGCCTACCTTTAGGTATTAAGGAACCTACTGTTAAGACACTCCCTTCCACATTTACCATACGAATTTTTTGAGACATTGTCTATCTTTAAATATAATTATTGTTTTGGATTGAATCCTAAACCAAAACGTTTTCGTGCTGACGCTGTCCTACTGAGCCGTGACGGCTTCACATGTTTCACATTAAATACCATAAAGTTACATAAAATTTTATTATCAATTGTGCTTATTTTTTGCTTCACGTTTTATCCACATAGCAAGATAGGCATAGGGATTCAAGTATGAAGGCACCCCGTGCCTATAGAGACACTTCAGTTCCCCATTTCCCATCGAGTTTTCGAGGCATTGCATGTTGAGTGGAGGAACTCAACCCCACATTTTGTTTTTGTTCCTAAATCGAGAAAATGAGAATATTTTATGAATCATTACCCGGAAAATAACATAATTGTGAGACAAAGCCGCAGTATATTACTAGAGAAAATTAAAACTCCATAAACATTGTCTTGTTGAAATTTAAACAAAAATAAAGTCAACTGGCGCGACACGAAATTAACGTTCGTTTACACAATCTGCCTTCGAGAGTATTCACGAGTGTAAGACTCGGTTATATCAACATAGACGAAGACTGACAACAATTTAACTGGAAAATTTCAGAGTTGGAAAATAATTGCTGTTTGCTTACATCAAGTTTCAGGCTGTAAACATTGACGTATACCTATTCTACAGTGTTGGGTAATAAGTAAAATTTATATGCATTTCACATTTTCAAAGAAAACACATTACAAACTTTTTTAACATTTTAAAAGTGTTATTCCACAATAAAAAAAGAAAAATATCAATTTCGAAAACGTATGAATACTTGAACGTAGCGGGATTGGAACCCGCGCCCCTTTGGAAACCGTCCAAGTCCTCTGACTAGCAGTAAGGCATATGTTTTCACCAAGCTACGTATAAATTATTATACTCTTGGTACAACTTATTTATTTTGTTAGCAACTCTGTAGGGAGATTTTTATTCAAATTTCCGTTAATTTAATTCAAAGACAATTAATTACTTAGAATTAACGTGTGGCAAGAGATTCTTTAAACATTTTAAAAGTTTTATTCTACATTTCGGAAAGAAAACGAATGGCTCAGATGGTCAGAGTATTTTCAGTTCAGATAAATTTTGATATATGCGATTGAAATATGCTGAAAAACTTTACATATAAAATATTTAACCGATTGAGGCTTTTTGTATAAAAGCTTCGTTAATTAACGACGTCGATGCATATTATTGTGCTTTTTCAATAATTTATAAAACTAAAGTTTGATTCATAAAATATAAGTTGAATTGGGACTACGTTAAGTGTTCTTTTACTAATTATATAAAAAGCGAAGCGTAACGTTGATTTCAGCCACTCAACACGTCAATTTCTCAAAAATTCGGATAAATGTGGACAACGAAATATTGAACACTTCACTGGAAAAGAGAATTTTCCTACGGGCTGTATTTGAAAATGAGTTTTAAAACAAAAATTCTTAAAAACATTTTAAACTTTTTCATTTGTTTAAACTTTGTCACAGTGTCACCTCTACTTGTTGAATTCTGAAAAGAAATTGACAAAAAGCGGAAAACAGAGTGTCTTGCTACTATGTCCTCTATCTACCTTACCAACCAAACCAAAAAAAAAAAATTGCGTGTAAGGTAAATAATACACAGCAAATTTTTGTATCTACACGGACCTTTTCCGGTAGTCTGATTCCAGTCTATACTGAGAGATTTTACAGTCAAAAAACAGTAAAAAAACGTCCCTGACTTTCGACACCTATCTCTAGAGATTGATTTGATTTTAAATTTTGATACATATCCACATTCGATGCGTAAAATAAATCATAAATTAAAAAAGTTGTGACTAAAAACGAAATGTACCAGGTAAAAAATGTACCAGGGTATTTGTCACCCATATAGCCTTTAAGTTACAAACAAGTTACAAAAAGGTGCTGTTTAAAGTCAGATGTTCAGGAATACACGGTCAAGCCACCATAGTTATCTTTATGCATAAAT